>JAZGTI010000795.1:15955-54294 GCA_036877585.1 Botia kubotai | reverse complement strand
TTATCTAGAGTGTGTTTTTTACTATGGCAAATGATGTTTGCATTAAATGTTCAGAACTGGAAACCCATAAAGAATAAATAAAAAAGTAAAAAAAAAAAAACTTTTGTCTGGAGGATTATTATGTGAAGTTTATTTAACAAAGTTCAGGAAGAGCACAGTCATGTAATACAATCATCGCGCAGGGGTGCGTATATATAGCCGTCCCTTACCTCTGTCCCTTGACAGTTTTGCAGCATCCCTCCATCACCCCATCACTCCATCGCCTTACTCTTGGCTTGTATTTACCTCAGTCGAGGATGGAGGAATACTTTGGGTTTGCCCTACCCTGGACAGCAAGCCAATTATGCATTTATGATAATTTCCAATTACATGTTACATGTTATAAATTATCACCATTGAAAAATTATTACACTAAAAGAAAACAGTGCAACCCCTGTGAAAATCTGTTTCATTTATTTTTTGTTTACACTACCTTTTTTCTCTGTCCTTACTGAACATTGTTTTAAATGTTAGAATTAATTTAGCAATAAATAAAAAACTTATGATTTGGAACTTTAAACTTTTACAAGTTTAATGTCTGTTGTTCCTCGCTGATCTGGGCGTTCTCAGCCGTGGTCTCATAACTCAACAGCTCCACCAGGTGTTGCAAGCCTAGTCATTAAGCATCATCTACCGGCCTGTTGTTGAACTTGTCTCTTTGCTGTTATATTAGAAGAAACTGAAGTGATGCAATTTCTATTCATGAAAATAGTGGGTTTTTTATACCTGATTGAACATTTGTTTTCAAACCTTAAGATCTGATTCATTATGCATACAGAACTGAAGCATTTCCAGCTGATTGGTGCACACTGCCTGTGAAGGAAGCAAAAGAAAGGAGATGCGAAGGGCTTGGATGTTTTTTATGGGGACGCTCAAGTAAATGTTGATCATAAGAAAGCCTCACATGTAAAGGAGTTCAACCGTGAGCACCAGAAAAATGAAAACCTTCCTCCATGCCAGCATTTGTTCTGTGTCTCCAAGCAACGCAAGACTAAAGAGAACTGGAACATTTTTGCATAAGGTGCTATGCAATAACATATTTGGTAGAATGGGCCTGTAGTGAAACCAGAACAACTCAGCCCCAAGTTCCTCTGGGGACTTTTCCAAACATGTCCCTGCAGAAATTAACAGCTCCACCACTTCCAAACTCCTATTCAATTACAAGATAAATCAATTAAGATTTAAAAATTGAGTTAGTCAGACACGCATCCCCAGGATAAATGTGGAGAAAGTGAAAAGTAATGAGAACCTGGAGCACATGGCATCTTCATGTGCAGTTTCTCCATCACGGCCACATTTACATCTGCTCTTTTTAATTTACCTGCATTTAGGACACCAGCCCCCTGATGAAGAAGCCCTAATGCATTTACTTCACAATAACATGGTCACAGTCAAGAGCACAACTGATTAATGTGATGTTGTCACAGATATAGTTTCAGAACCTTCCTTAGATGTTTCTCCAGGGCAGAAATACAGTGTTTTGCAGCTGAGTTGTTTATCAAATGAGGAAACAGAGGAAGCTGGCAAACTGTATTTCCTGATAATATAAAAGCAAAATTTGTAATTGAATTAAATCAGTGGGAAATGGTGGTTATTGGACAAGTGAATAATACATTTTAAAATATATTTATATATATTTATTTTTTAAAGTATATACTCAATAAATTAAATTCTACTGGCATCTTGGCAAATTACAAGTATAAGCAATGTAACCTTAGTCATCTCCTAAAATAACATTCATTGTCATGGATATGTTAAGCATTGTTTTAGGTGAAACATTTCAATAAGTTATAATTTGCATATCTTATAGGCACAGGTTTTTTAATTGTTACATTTATTATTACAGTTGTGGACTGTGTAAAGATTAGCAATTAACAATAATAATAATAATAATAATGTTAAATATATATTTAATATTGATGTTTTTATGTTTAGGTAAATATTTAGTTTTATTTAAGTGACCTATTTGTCAGATATGGTAACCCATACCTAAAATGCGAACTGCTCACTGATATAATAATGATCACTATAATATCATTATTGTTGTTATTATTAGTATTGTTATAATTGTTGTTATTATAAATATTTATAATAATAGTAATCGTAATAATAATAACAATCGAGGTTTAATAAGTGAGATTCTAAATGCTAAATTTACGCCATTAATAAAAGAAAAACATATGCGTTGTTTTAGTAAAATATGTAAGTGTCAAAAATTTATACGTTATAAAGAGAATTGGTTTTAATCATTTGGGGGCGTCAGAGCCGTAAAATGTCGTAAAGTCAGATCAGTGACGTATAAAGACTGGCGCATTTCTTCCGGTGTCAGTCATAGTCGTGTATCCTGCGGGCGTGTTGATTTCTGTGTTGATTTCTGTGGCTGAGTAAGCAAGTACATTTTCATAATTTTCAGCATTGTCGCCATTTTCGCTGTAAAAGTGTCTTATAATGTGTAGAATTAATAAAAGAGGGGAGCTTACTACAAATCCTAATTGAAACCTAACGGCGAAGAGCAGACTTACCACGTGGTAGGATCGTTCGTGGTGAATATGTCACTAGGTTCCCTACGTTACTTGTGTATGTTTATAAATATGATTTGGCTATAAATGATAAATGATTTGGCAGGCAGTGAGTTTGTATCTCGCCGTTGAAAAATTGCATAAAAGCAACTTGTCAAAAGTTCCTATCTCTATGGCTATGAAGACCAGGTTTGAGGCCTGGAATATTCTAATGCGTTTATATGCAGTCAGTATATAACCACAGAAGGAGAATTGGGTCCTTAAACACTTTTACCTTTTCCAGTTTGGTTTCTGAAGTTTCGTCATGCTGTTGGAAGCCCTTTGCTGTGGGTGTTTACAGTATGGTAAGTGTCTTTGTTAATTACCTTGAGAGTAGCTGCACGGTGCTGGTGACAGTCTAGTCATAGTGGACTTAGAAACTAGTACAGTGCAAAAATTACAATTCTTCACTTGCAACTCACTGTTGTGCCCACCAGATAACAGTGTTACTTACAAGAAGAGACATGCCTTTGCAACAGACATTTTTTAATTTACATGTCATTTTATAACGGCTGTTGTGTGCTTGCAGGCTTTGGATGAAACGTGTGGTTTTTGTGTGGACCGATAGCAGTTGGTAAGAATTAATTTGATGTAATTGAGTAAATGATGTGTTTGTGATGATGACTGGCATTGTTCAACTGCTCTTAGAACCATGAATGAGAATGTGCCTATCTGAACAGTCAAACTATATTCTTGAGTATGCCATGGTTTCAATGTAAGTATATACTTCGCTTTTCTTATGTTTCTGTTGCTTTTCAGGTTCTAGAACAAGATGCGGTTCCCTCGGTCTTAGGGGTTTGTGCTGGAGGACACAACCTGCATAATATCTTGCTCCTCGACTCTACTGGTGGTAGATGTTAGTTTTATAAGGTATATAATAGACAATCTGCTTATTAAAATGAGCTCTGTTGTAGGTGCGACGTGTTGTCCACTAGGAGGCGCACCATCGCTTTCTGGTGGGTGGAGCTTTTATAGTTTTGTGCCACCTTATTGCCTTAGTTCAACCAGCACTGTGGGTATCTGCATCCAGTTGTATATCTGACTGGTATGTTTAAATGGCAGTGCTAGATCACTTCGACACCTGCTGTTATTGGACCTTATATCTGTGATCAGGTCCTAGTAGTGGTCGAGACAAGTTTGCACATCTCTTGTAGTTTACATGTTGAGCATGCATTGGTCCTTGTCACAGTTCATATGTTAATCCATAGGTGATCATGTCCCTATAGCAGCTTACTGCCAGGTCCGTACATGTAGTGCAAAAAAGTACTGTAGGCAAAAGTCAATTATATTTCCCACAGAAAGCAATAATAAGTGAGAACTCTTGGGCAATTGGTTGCTGTAGGGCTGCCTGGCACAGAGATTTTTAACGTAGTAGTTTGTCCAATCTTTCCATTTGTAATTATGCTGGATGATTTTGGAATGTTTCTGATTTAGGCAGATGTGATTTTAAAATGAAAAGCGCAATGAAGTGAGGTTCATAAGGTTGTGATTTGTTAGGAACTTGTGCATTTAAATAAATTCGGGATGCATTTATTCTTATATCTCTGATGTTAACAGGGCAGAATTGGAGCACAGGGTTTGTCAACCGGAGGTAATTTGAAAGGTGAGAGCACTGCTTTGGATCACTTTCAAAGGGGGTCAGCCACTTAATTCCACCGCCGATCCTTAACGCATTGATCCGGTATAAATGCCCAGCAAGACGTTTTGTGGGTTTTTTTGCACCATAAAATGCCTGCTTTCTTTAGGAGTAATACTAATAAGTATTTAAGAGTATATAAAAGTAATTTGCTTTGCATAAGCCATAACAATGTTGTATATTACGTTGAATATATGAAGTGAATGTAATTTCCCTTTTTATCCATATTTATCAAATAGGGTGCTAGTGACAAACGTTTTGCCCAAATGTTGTGTAATTTCCTTGGGCTTTAAAGTAATTTGTTTGTGATGCTTGTTAATTTACCACACATCCAATAAAAACATTCTATAAACGGCAAAATGTGTTTGGTCATTTAAGAACGTTTTTGCTTGTCCATGATGAGTATTACTGTATTTGTTTCTGACACAAAGGGAGGGTCTGTTGTATATAGTTAGCTGTGACTGATATGGACACAAACTAAAATGTACCATTGCTGATGTGCGTTTTATTCCACGTTTAAACAGATTATGGTTTTGTTATTTGAGCTGTAGTAATGTGAATACTGTAGCACCCCTCAGAGAGGATACTGTTAAGATTTGAAAACTCAAAGCCTTGTAGCCAGTGTCATGCCAGTAGGAGATTTGGTTCTCAGGGTTTCGTGTGGGTCATGGGGTTTAGATTAAAGGATTCTCTTCAGAGAACGCAGCTTTCAGTGCCCCGCTTCTGCTTTGACAAGCTCAAACTAAGCCTTTATTTGTGAGTGCATGAATGTTGTGCTGTGCTCTTTCTTTGGGGATTGCCTTAAAGAGGTCGTTTACCCAAAAATGAACATTTTCAGCCAAATGGTGTATTCAAGCACGAATAGCGACTGTTCAAATTATGAGAATATTATGCATAATAGAATGACAATTACTTTTAAAAAAAGGCAACTTTAAATGGCCTGGGCATTGTGAGCCGTTTGGCTTTAAACAACACTGCTTCAATTTAAGCTTATTGCTGTGTTGATTTAGCTGACGTATTATTCGGGTGCAAATTATTTTTCACGTCAATGCTGGAAATGCACATGGATGGCGTTGTCGTGTGCTATGTGTTACTTCTCGGAGCTTCTTTGGATGAGGTATTCGTCATTTACTCACCCTCACTTGTTGCTTCTGTGACACAAAAGTTGTTAATCATTGTCATTTACTTTTGTTATATAGAGAAAATGGTTTATTGCAACAACATTCTTTACACATTTCCCCGTTTTGTTCCATTAAAGAAAAAATGTCTTGACACAAGGCAAGTTTGTCATTTTAGATTAATTAAACTTTTAGGTGTAGTTTTTCAGTTCATTATGTCATAAGATATCTTGGAGTCCAAGTTTTGTTTCAAGTTTTATTCATATATTCCATCAAGTTAACATACAAAAAATGAATTGGAATGTATTTTTTTCAGACATTTAGAATTGCTTGTACAATATATATATTTATATATATATTTGGACCACGTTTGCACTGCTGGCCAAAGAAGTTATTAGATAGCAAAACCAAAGACTGCCATTATAACTGCGAGAATACGCCATAGTGATTGATCGCTGGCAGTTAGAAACGTATCGTTCTTTCGAAAGGTCTGTGCAAACATTCCTAATAATTTACATAGAAACCCGTCAATTATATTACAATTAAAACTCCAACGTCAAAATCTCACCCTCAATATGTTTTGAGTGGTAATGCTGTGAGGAATAGTATCTAAAGAGAAGTGTCCTTTGAACTGAACGATGCCTGTCTCTGAGAAACCGGAGCATCGCGGCGGTCTTATCACAGCTGCACACAAAGAATGCTTGTTGTTTTATGACGCTCTGCAGAACAGGCCCTGGTTACCCACAGACAGCACTTGTAAATTATTAAACATCTAACTTCTAGTTTTAGATTATGTATTCCGGTCAGGGCAAAATAAATTAGTGTCACGATCTCATTACGTACCTCTAAATTACAAACATGATACTTGATTGAACTGTAATGATCATCCATTGTCATGTATTTTATTATGTAAATCGTTTTATTTTATAACTCATGAGATCTAATCTGGAATGAAAAGTTATATCTATGTTTGTGTTCAGTCAGAAATTTTAAACAGATTGTATATAGTGCATGGTTTAATCTCAGGAAATGGTCGCATTTTATGATTATAATCCAGGGTTGAGAGAGTGTAAAATGTGTCATTCCCATAACCCACAAACCTGTGATCCGTCGTATATAATTGTATGTGATTGAGAGAAGCATTATTTGCTCCTGTGTAGCTCAGCTTGTGGAGCATACAAGAGCGGAACCGCAAAGGCTGAACTACATTACCCAGCGTGCAACCGTCCTTAGTCCCGCCCCCTTTTGAGTGACAAGTTGTTTGTTTCACCGTTACCAGTTGCTGGCCCATTCCAATCCCTGTCGGAGTGGAAATAAGGGGGCCGACAGTCCTCATTTTCTCCCTTCCCATTTACCTCGTTGTGCTTTCTTTAATTTCACCCCGCTTTGCTCTCTTTCTCTCTTTTCCTCGGCAGACAACTTTTCCTTTTCTCTTCTTTCCGTTCCGTTTGAACGTTTTAAAACCCCGTTCATAAGCTGTAGTTATTTATTCATTCTTTCGTTTTTATCTGAAGGAAAAGACTTCATTTTTTTAGATGCACCGCAAATGAGAAGACGCAAAAGATGGAGCTGCACATTTTAGAGCACAGTTTAAAAGTCGCAAGTATAGCGAAAGAGGGCATTCAGATCTGCACTCACGGATTAATCAAACTAGCTTTCCTGCCCTCTAAAACAAGGTAAGCAGCCATCTGAAAGCAAACGATCAAAGTTTGCATTGGGTTAAAAAGCTCGTTTAATGTCTGTTTGAATAACCGGACACTGAATTACACTAGCTTGCCGCTGCGCACCTATTATGAGGCAGATGCCTCATAATTCACCCATAATTCACGATTCACCCAACACTTCTTGACGGTTTTAATACAAATCTCTGTGTGGTCCACGTAAAGGAGAGGTGCATGACAACATCAAGCACATAACCGTGGATGTTTGTGTTTTTCTAAGCAGTCGTTATTGTCCGCGGTGTTGCTGAAGTTTAATCGACGGTAGAGGGTGTGTGTACGTGCTCGAGGTTGTTTTTCTTGCGCTGTGGTAAAAATACACGGAGGGGGATGTTGCTTTAAATTCAGCTCGAACCGGCGGCGTGAAACGCTGCTCGTGATGCTGAATAAGCGATGATGTATTCAGCATCACGGCTTTGATGAAGATCAAGGGGCCATTCCGATAACAACGTGACTTGAAGCGACGCTTTTGTAAGGTCACGTCGGTGCTTTGATAAAAAATGACCTGTTTGGATTAGTTTGGCAGAGATACAGTTGAATTACACCCAGTGGACCTGGATACTGGACCCTGGAAACAGCTAGAAGATGCCTAAACTAAAACAGAAAAAGTTGTGGCCTGACAATGATTTGCCTCCATTTGGTGCATTGGTTCACCGTTTAGGAGCAGTACTTTGTCTATGTAACCTCTTGAGTTAAGCCAAGCATATTAGTTTTGATACAACAGTGCTGGTTTCATGCTCAGATGAGGGGCTTTTGTGAAAGATCATGTATGATAGTCTCATGCCCCTTTGCTGTGTTTGCATAAGCAGAGAGCGAGAGGACATGTCCGGCCTAATAGGTTGTTTCTTGATTACAAAAAAATTAAAAGTTCCCCAAGAACCCCTGTTTTTTTGCATGTTTATTTGCTTGTGCCTTTGGAAATGTCATTTTCCAGAACTGTGGATAATTGCAGACACTTAATGTTGCGCCACCAAATATTCTTCTTAATGGTTGGTATGTTCTTGTTTTAAAAAGGGCTTGTGTTTTAAAATGCAGTCAACAGCATTTTGTATTTTTACTGTTAATGCTATTAACAGTAATTATGCGTTATTTGTTTGTTCTGGTTGAGCTCAAGGTGTTGAGGCATAACTCAGGATTTGCAACCGGCAAGATAACTACACCTTCAATCGAAACAAAAAATGCAGCAATTCACAAAGTAAAATGTCAGCAAAAAAATAAACATTAATATTTGGAGGTCTGCTTACAAATGTAGGGTAATTAATCTGTAATGTGAAGTTACTTGTTCACTGAACAGGTTTTGCACTGGATAGGATTTCTGTTTTCAACATTTAGGTTTTTTTACTGGTTTGATCTTGCTGTACAGCAGTGTGTTCTGTTGTATTCGGTGCTAATGTTTTGCCCATCAAGAGCTACAAGAGCTGTTTTTGGCTCCAAATGCAATTTGATTTTTAATAAATCAAACCGTAGGCTCCTGTTTTTAAAGTAAAGGTTTTTTCTTTGCAAACCTGTTTTTTCTATTTATTTAGACGTACACTTCATTATGATAGGGGCAGAGGATAAACTTGTTAGTTTGTCACAGCACAGCTTAAATCAACTTATTAAATGGCCCTTTGTGAAGTGTCTCAGCCTGACACAGACTACAAACAACACAAGGACATCTGGAAAAAGCTGATTACAATTTGGAATATTGTTGACAACAGCTGGGTTGTCCTAGATTAATGTTTTGACAGTAAGACAAAATTCCTCGTTTTTCAGCTACCTGGCTCCATGGAAATTTTCACAATCCAATCAGTTCCCAGCTGATTAAATCAAGCCTTGTGGTGCATTTTTGTGTAGTTTTTTTGCCTATAACAAAATCTGTTACATTGAAATATTGTTGTGTTACTTCTGTGGATCTCACATGTGATGTTCTAGTCTATTATGTTTTGATTAGAAAAGTTATATAGATTTATCTTAAATTTATTTACGTCAAAGCAACCAGGAACAGTCATATAATAATAATTATTTATTTATCTTTATGTAACTCTATAAATAGGTTCAGGGGTGCAACGGGAAGAGGTAGCTCACTCGAGATTAGATAAAACATTGGAATCTAAAATTGTTAAAACATCATCTTGGCTTTGATGTGTTGTGTGTTTTGTCATTTGATATCTAAGGAGTGGTGGTTAGGAGCACATTTGTTAGCCGATTTCAGTAGAGGCACTGAGTGTGTTGAAAATTTACACTGGATATGTTTTGTTGCTTTGATATATGGAAGCTAAGAGCTGCCATACATCTGTGATTATTGATTGGCTTATATAGCTCTTCTCAGCTCTTTATACCCTCTTGGATTAGTTTAGATTCATGTCTGTCTGGTTATCCTGTGACTCAGATTTAGCTCGATAAATTCCTATCATGGCACAAAAGAATAAATAAAGCCTTTCAGATGCCTCTCTATTTACCAGTTTAGTTTTGGTTGGACACATCTGACTAGCTGAGAATTAGCTGTTAGCGCTTTAAACAATTAAACATGTTAATCCATACTTTAGTATTACCATTAGTTAAAATACCCATATATCTACATATAGCGTTTGTTTTTGTACAGTTGTGCTCTGTCAGATGTCGTTTTGTTTTTAGTCTAAATAGGATTTCAAACGATCCAATGACACCCTGCCCACCACCCTCACTTCAGCAATATCAGATAAGATGCTGCTTTTCAGAGTCAACAAGTCGTCTGCTTTCCCCCCAGAGGCAAAATGATACACCGTGTGGGTGGACAGGCCCATAAATAATGGCTCTTTTACCTGGTATCTTTAGAGACATTTGGGGTGCACAAGCAGCATTACAAGCTATCAACAGCCATCTGCCTTTTGTGCAGTAATGTATGTCAGATTATGTTTGAACAGACCCCTCTGTTTTGTAATCTTTGTGGACATAAACGATGCTGTCTGGGGGTTTCGAAATTATACTGAATGTTTAAAAACATTTGGCATTTTAAAAACATTTTATAAAATGTTTACAGCAATTGTTTCTGGTAAATCACAACCTAATGTGTTTGGCTATGAAAAAGGAGTTCAATTTGATATTTTTTAAAATAATAAATTCATTGCCATGATACTTGATTGACGTGTGTAAAATGTCATTCACTGATCTTTATTTTTGCATCAGAAATATGTATATTTCTCAGGTTTCTTCCACCAATAGATATAATTCTATATTCCAATAGAATAGAATTGTCGTTTGTAGATGCTGATGCACAAACACTGGATCAAAGGTTAATTAGGTTTAGGGGTTCACATTTCCAAGTTTGAGCAATAGAGCTAATTGCCCTAGCAGGCACCAGTTGTTATGTAGATTATAATTGCAAAGATAAATCGATATGTGTTATGGTGTATCTGAGATGCTGTTGGGCTAAATTGATGTTTGTAGAAGCTTCTGAGGGATATGTTATGATTTTCATATTCTGTTCATTACTCTGTTTCTTCTCTGCTTGTAGTTACTCTCTCTGCTTTCTTTCCAGATGCAAGTTTTTTAGTTTAACGGAAACGCCAGAGGATTATACCATCATCGTGGATGAAGATGGCTTTAAAGGTAGGTTTTGTGGTTACTCTTTTACTAAGAGTGCACCAGGCTTAGTGCAGCCAGGCAAAATTAAGTCATGTAAAGTATCACTGATTCTCTGTAATTCCTCGTAGCTCCCTTCCTGCCAATGTTTGACCACACATTGCTCCATCAGCCCCCCCACACCTGTTTCCATTAAGAGTTACCAGAGGCTAAGCTCTTGGTGGCTTTGGTTTTGTGGTTTGTAGAGTGAATCCATGTCATTACACACTGGTTGCACAAGTGAACCCCCGTTTGTCACCATGGATAACAGAAGCTATTGTGTTGTGAAACTGGTACAAGTGTTTAGGAAGTTTTCCACCCATTTTTTATCCAATGAAAGGGAAATCTGAGACAGGAATGTTGCAGAATGTTTTTTGGGTCTGTCTCATGTTTACTTGCTAAAGCCTTTATTCTCTATGAAGCACACATGCAAGGTCAGATGTTCAGACAGGCTGATGAACATCAGCTCTCTCCACCCTATCAGATCACCACCTGAAGGTGATTGGAGGAGAACACACGCCGTTCTTTCTGAGGGGTAAAAATGTCATTAGTCACATGACGCTCTTCTGTCTTGGTTTCAGAGCTGCCGGAGTCAGAGTATCTCAGTGTGGCAGATGCTACGTGGTTGGCTCTCAACGTGGTGTCAGGAGGCGGGAGCGCCACCAGTTCTCAGCCAATCGGAGTCACCAAAATTGCAAAGTCAGTCATCGCCCCGCTGGCTGACCACAACATCTCTGTGTTCATGCTGTCAACATATCAGACTGATTTTATACTGGTGAGTGTTACAGATCATCAAGCAGAAGCACTGATTGCTAATAATCATATTTATAAATTCTGAAGAATAGAAATATGTGAGAGATTTTGGTGCTGTGACAAAACTATGAAACAACACACATGTAAGTAGTCTTGACTCCCTCTTTATTTACACCTTTACTTCCATCATAACATTAAATCAAATTATAATGTTTATTTCATAATGTAATACACCTTCAGCATCACAGTGCCATAAATGGATCTGCAGTGGAAGTGACAGTAAATCAGTGAGAACCAGCATGTGAGAGTGAATCTGCCGGTGAATTGGTTTCTCGCTTCACTTTTGTCCAGTTCATCACCTCATAGAAGCAGACTGTGACCACACTGACAAATACACTACAAGTATATAATGGGGCCATATCATGAAAAACATGATGTTTCTTAATGTGTCGGCACAGCCCCAATATAAAGTCACATGCCATAGTCACTTCAGGCCTCTCTCTCACTGCAGCCAAACACGAACAGCTCTATGGCCATTGTGGTCTGAAGTCTACATACAGTACATCATCATCATCTCCTCAGTGTTTTCTAGCCCCATTTCATTACAGCTAAAACAGATGCGTGTAACTTCATAAAGAGACATGGAACATTATTGCTCTTAGATGATCAGACTCACAACATGAACTGTAAATACTGAGCAAGTCACTTCTCCTTTCCTAAACCAACCTATCCACTATGACCACTGCCAGTTGCTGTTGTCTCAGCACTTTTCCACTGTCTGTGTGTGAACATGCTCGCTCTGTCAGTGGCTGCACAGTCACCAGGGCCAGTTTATGAAAATAGGAATAATTGTGGGAGCAATGGTAATCTGGGAATGGTTATGTAAAGAGGATAAAGTCTCTGGATCAGAAGCCGCTTGCTGGAATGTCCAGGAACATTCCACCCCAGCTGCTCCCAGAGAGAGAGGAGATGACCTGCGCGGCCTCCTGTGCCGGGCCACTGGAGAGACCATTTCCATCTTGTCCTCACACTTAGCCTTCTCTGCTGGCCTGCTTGCTTAACTTCAAGAGCAGCTGGCCCATCAGGCCCAATGAACACACTTCTCCTTCAGTTGTAATACTATTTTAATTTAGTTTATATTTTGTCTTTTAATATACAGTATATTCTCTCTATATATATATATGTGTGTGTTTGTGCGCGCAGCTCTTGCTGCAGTTACACTAAGCACGTCAAACTTTTCTCCTCCTATGTGCGCTGCAGCAGTATTGGGAAACGAGAGTCATGGCACCAAATATTAGCTCATGTAATTGTTAAAGGGATGCGAAAGTGGCATTATTTTAATTATTTTTTTAAATCAAACGTATTAAACGTTTCCAGCTGTGAAAATAAATTGTGTTTGGTAACACTTTACAAAACGCTTGTTTTAAACATTAGTTAACTAACAATAAACCATACTTCTACAGCATTTATAAATCTTAATGTATACAGCTATATTTACTAATACATTGTAAAATACAAAGTCTGTTAATGCACAAAGAACTAATGGGAAGAGACAATGAATAATGGTAACGGTATAAACTAGCAATAACAGGTTAATATGTGATGTAAAATATATTGCTCACTGTTAGTTCATGTTCTCTAAAGCATTAACGGTGATAAATTAAACCTTTTAAGTTTAAACTGTTTATGTTCTTGTTCCACCTTAGCACCACCTTAAATTTAATCGATATGTAAATTTATTTTTTAAATTTATAAAACAGAATTTTACATTCCATGTGTTCAGTCACCCATTATTAAATTACTTATCCTTTTGTTTTCGTTTTTTGCCATGGTATAGATTCGGTATTGGTATCGAAATACTTTACCCGGGTATTGTACCGAAGTCAGTTTTGGTATGACTTGGGCTGTTTCTGTGAAGTTTATTCAACGTTTTATTATTATGTTGAAACTTCAGAACTGTGTAGTTTCATGCTACTCATATTTAAAGTATATATGTGCCTACACATGCAAAACGTGTAAGCATGTGTTAATAAATAGCTTCATATTTAGAAAAGTGCATCAAAATTAGTAGTACATTAACAGTAATCTAAATAAGCAAATGTTCTAAATAAACTACAATAATCAACTAGTACATTTTAAAAGGTTAAAGGTTACCAGTCAATTGTTGGTCAGATCAGTGTATCTACAGAGCTTCGAGAAGTTTGTGCTGCTCTGTTTAGTTCTGCTCTGCAGGAGAGATAAAGCACAATAATACTGATCATTTGCTGGGTATTTGTCACCTCCGCTTCAAATACCAAAGTATATTACCAATCTATATTATCTGCAAGGCTTGGCATAGTCAGCAAATAATTTAAATGACCTAGATTTATTTATTCCTTCTTTGAAGACCTTGTCTGTCAAAACGTGTCTGGTTGGTGACCTGTTTATAGTGTTTCCTAAATGTGCCCACAAGGATGGTAGAAGTCACACACCTACATTGTGGGACTAGCCAGAAGTCCCCACAAGGGAAATGAATTATTAAACGTACTAAATGATGCTTTTTTTACTTTAAAAATGTTAAAATGCATAAAGGTTTCTGTGAGGGTTTTGTTTAGGGTTAGGATATAGAATATACAGTTTGTACAGTATAAAAGTCATTATGTCTATGGAAAATCCCCACAAAGCATAGAAATCTAACGTGTGTTGGCTCTGCCCATAGGTTCGAGAGAGGGATCTGCCCATGGTCATGCACACACTGTCTGCCGAGTTCACTCTCCTGAGGGTTGTCAATGGAGAAGCGGTTGCTGCCAACAGTACTGGGGTCACCAATGGTTTTGTCAAACCTAAACTGGGTAACCATCTGTCGTTAGTCTGAGGGTGTGTCAACATGGGGCATCTTGGGCATTTGTAGTACTGGGTGGTGTTGCTGAGAACTTAAGCTAGTTAATCAAATGTGACCCGTGCTGGCAAAATGAGTTGGAATGAGCATGGACTAATTATGAGCTAAAATCTCCATTTTGTTCTTATTTGAGGTTTTCACAAAAATGAGTTAATTAAGCCCTCGTCTAGCAATGTCCATGCTACAAATAACCGTTGAACATCTGAAATTATCTTTATTTGTACGTTTTCTGAGAGGTGTACCTTCCTAAATCTTTTTTGTTCTGTTTTAATAAATCTGTTTTCATAATCTATGACAAATTGCATTTTTTCTGCTCTCTTCTTGACAACTGGTGCTTCAGACAGGTGTAGCTCAATCATTTTTGTTTTGTCCGATTCCAACAAAGCATACAGAATTATTTTAAGGTTGTTTAAAGGAGAATGTGAAAATATATATATTTTTTAATTTCCTTATTGTGATTCATTTCCAGCATGGCTTACAAATCATCTGTAGACTTTTTTTTATAAAAGACTTTTAATTATATTTGCTTAGATTATATAGAATATATGAATTTCTAAAGATAAAAATTCTGAAAAGTAAAAAAATGTACATTAAATAAATGTTGACTCTCTTTTCTCAGTTCCTCGGCCGATCATACATCCTCTTTCCAGCCCCAGTAACATGTTCTGTGTTACCAGTCTGAATCCCGACACGCTGCCCTCAGTGGCCACGCTGCTCATGGACGTCATGTTCTACTCAGGCGGGTAAGAGCTCTGTGCTGGGCCTGTCTTGCTGCCTCACATATGGCCCTAACTGAGAGCCATCTGCCGGGTCTGTCAGAAAATGAGGAGAATACACACGAGTCGCTGTAGGGAGAGTCGCTGTAGGGAGAGCTTTAGCGAGACGTCGGGTGGGGAGAGATGGAGAGCAGGAGGAGCAGTGTGTATTTATACTGACACTTTCTCATTTGCTTATTATTATTTTTGCTTAACTTGTTTACCTCTCAGACAGTGGCGTCGGTCCAACAATAGATATATATCAGAGCTGCCCTATTAAATCTCCTTTATGACTGTATGTACTGTTCATCATTTATCAGCTAAATAGAGCTGTAATAAAGGTTGTGTAATAATAAGAATGCTGGTGTGCTTCATCACAGTGCTAAAGAGAGCGGGGGGGCGAGCGAGGATTCCGGACACATCCGTTTCTTCTCGTTCTCTCTGATCGAGGGCTACATCTCTCTGGTCATGGATGAGCAGACGACCCGGAGGTTGGTTTCTTGCTGTCCTAATACCCTGTTACTGTGTTAACATTAAATGAGCCTGGGTTAGGGCTGCACAATTATTTAAAAAAACAAATCGAGATTACAATTACACGTGCATCAATTACATACCACGATTACAGTGGTCCATTGGCGCTTATTTATGTGTTTCGGCAGGTGTGTTGCGCATTGAAGGTAGCTGCGAATCAGAAGTCTTCGCATTAACGTTGGCGCTTATGCAGTGCACAAGCCGTGCATTTACTGCATTCGTTCTGGTTTTAAACAGAGCGCATGATGCACACATTTATCGCGTATTCACAATCACGCGCAACTAAATTACAGCTGTCTGTCTACAGCAAACCGCAAAGAATCAGATGTTTGAATTACTTATGTTTAAATGCTAACAGTTTTAAAGTTAATAACTAAGCGTCTTCAGGATGTTTATTAATGATTAGTTTAAATAGTTTTGATTTATCCACGCTGCACTGATGCTTCTAAGCACCCCCAAACAAATGTAACAGCACCTCAGATTAAATTATTAATTGCAAGAACGCTATATAGTGAGCATGGTCTGTGGATCTTAGGGGTTACTGGTATAAATACGACATGCAAAAATAAATAACACTGACGCATTTTACACACAGACACACGCACACAATGCTTGGCTGCATTTCAGTCATTTAAATGCGATATTTTGAGAGCGGTCTGACAGATGGTGATTTTCATGGCTTAAAGCACTTAATGTACAAATACACACAAAGTTGCTATGTAAAATGTCCAGTTAGACAAGTATTCAAACACAATTGTTTGTGAACATGAACAGCTGGGACAGACATCTGAAAAATACTCACTCGCTGCTCTTGACTGAATATCTTGTAGCTTAATTTTACCCTCAGAATGCACCACATTGATCCATTAAACTTTAACAAATGTACTAAAATTTCTTACGGGGGAACATGGCCTCAGACCCCCCCAGAGGGGAGTAGATCCACTCACCCATACTCATCCAAAATCGTTTGGAAATAACCGAAGCCTAGTATGTTAAATTCTGTGTCTTGGTTTGTTGGGTTACAAATATGACCCCCTTTTTGATTCATTCCACGATTTAGTAAGCACTGTTTTTGGATGCATACTCAGTGATTTAGTTCTGGAACTGGGCCTGTTTCCTGCCAGCGGGCCTGTTTCCTGCCACACCGTTGTCACATATCTCTTTAAAAACACTTTGGTGTAAATCAAATAATCAATGTTATTAATCACAATTACAATATCAAGGAAATAATAAACAATTATGATTTTTGTCATAGTACACAGGCTTGGGCTGCAAGATTTTCTAAATATGCCACTTTTTTTTACTTTCTGAACATAACTATATTTTGTCTGTCACATTACAGAAGAAATTAAATGTAATTAATGAACTCAAATTTGCTTTATACTTTTTCATTATTCATACTTTTGTAGATGCGTAAACTTTATGATCACTTTGTCACAGTGCAAATGTGCAAATGTAATGTGCTCTTTGTGTTAAGCCTGTTTGTTACTGTATGTGATTTAAATATGACAGGTTAAATAAATAGATTTCTCATGAAATGTTGTACCCTTGGATATGATATACAGGTTCTTCCTTTCTTGTCAGGTTTCCAAACAATGTCCTTTTCACCAGCGCTTCAGGAGAACTCTGGAAAATGGTTCGCATTGGGGGACAGCCTTTAGGGTTTGGTAAGTTCAGGCTAAAACCAGACAGGTATTATCAGAGCTGTTATAGAGGGTGTGAACCTCTTTAGTGAAAACTGTTGTGTGGTTTATGGCTAATGCAGGCTTCCTGTTGCTATAGCTCATATTTGAGATTAAGGATTTGAACGGAGGATTATCAAACTTTTGAGCATAATTTAACGGGTGTGAATGCAATTAAATTTATAGTCAATTGTTTGTCTTCCATCAGATGAATGTGGCATTGTGGCTCAGATATCTGAACCACTGGCGACCGCTGACATTCCAGCCTATTATATCAGTACCTTCAAGTTCGATCATGCTCTGGTGAGTTTCCTGCAGCGCAAGTAAGCATTTACATAGTTTGTTGACAAAACTTCAGCTCGCCAGGGCAGTGTTTAACAGCAGCCATCTTGTTTTCACTCAGGTTCCTGAGGAGAACATCCAGAGTGTGATTGGAGCCTTAAGGACCAATGAGAGCACAGGGCAGTGAGACTCTATGATTGGACAGGAGTCCCACATCCCTTCAAACATTTAGTTTTCTTCTGTCAAACTCTTAAAAGTGCCAAGAGCTTACCCGAGGACTCCTGTGGGTGGTTATGGGAGAAAGATAGGAGGAGGAACGGATGTGGGAGGGGGGAGGTATCTTTAATATTGCGGTCATAGATGACATCACTTCCTGTCCATCTTCTGCCTACCTGCAAAAAATATTCCCCCATCCAACCCCGATCCCCATCCACCTCAACCTGTAACAGTGTAAACATTCAGTGTTTTTATTCTGCTCTCTTTTTCCTCTTCCTCTTATCCAGCCCCTCCTCCACACACCATTTTGCCATGGCAACAGAGCCTGCTTAAGCCTGGGCCTGGACTTTAAATAACCATTATGTATTAGTGGCAGGTCCTCCTTGTGAAGGACAAAGAATGTACTAATATGTTTCTCAAGATTTGTTGTTTTTCCTCCTTCCTGTTTTCCCTCGCAGTGCCAAGACTGACGGCCTAAACGGACTCTTTGTCTGAACGTGTTTTTCTGGATGCATCTTAAGTTCAGCGTTTTTAACGAAAGGCTCTAGTTCAGCAATATTGTTCAGTCACAAGTGTGTGTGCGTGAAAGAAACTTTTCACAGCCCTGTAGAAAGTTTTTCTTGTTTGTTTAGAAGTTTTGTATTTTCCCCTCACCACAATCCAACCGTCACGTTTCAGTGTAGCTGGCTAATGATGTAGATGTTGGTGTTTCTGCATTCAAAGTACAATCAATATTTCTTTCTGGCAAGGAATGTGCGTGGAGGTTTCATCCTGTTGGACGTGTGGATGCTGGTGAGGAGGACTGTTTTTACATGCACCTGTTTAGGTCACATACACCGAATGTACCCAGTCTGTGCAGTTTACTGTATACTGTTTTGTTGCTTTTCATGTCCACCCCGTTTGGTTCGCGGAGAAAGCGACAGCACACTGCCGTGAGTCTTTAGTCTTTGTCACTACTTGCTCCTTTCAGTATTTGCAAAGCTGCGTCTTCATCCATTGTGGAAAGTGGAGGGAACACTATCGTTTGTTGAATGTTAGTTTGAGGTCGTGTCACAGACACTGGCGTTAGTTTAGGCCTTCAAGCTCTCCTCGTCTGCACTTTATTTAAGATCGATCTCGAAGATCTTAATACTCTGATGTGAAATACCAGGGATGAGTATTTTCCCCTGTGAAGGAGTCTCTTTGTTTTTGTTTTTTTGAAGAGGTCACTTTGTTCTTTAAACATGGATGGGTGTGTGTCAGCTCTGAAGCAGAAACTTTCAGAAACATGGTATCAGTGTTAAAAGGGATGACTATTTCTCTGACAATTCAAGATGTGAAAACAGTATATTTTTTCAGCTTAGTTTGTTTCAATTATGCTTTTATCCACTGGTCTCTCACGAGTATGGTGGGGGTTTTACACCATGTGACGGCCAGACCACGTGCCAATTGCAGGTTTATCTGCGAGTGTATGTGAATTACTTCACTCGTAAATTTAAAAATGATTTGGGATAGAAGATAAATCTTTTGATCTTTGCTAAGGCTAATTCTAACTACCCATAGACACGAACGATTACATTTGGAGATTTCGCATTGATTTAAACTAGTTCAGACATCACAGAAAGTCTCATGTTTTTGTCCCTTTCTACTGCTTGCACATTCAAGAGGGTGAAGTTTCCTCTCAATGCTTATTCTTGTCCCTCAGATTGTATATTGCTTTATAACTGGTACTATAATCTTGTGATTAGAAATACAGTTGGAAACGAAAGCATGTACTTGATTCTGAAGGATACAGGAATTTTAAGTGACTTTAAGGTATCCCACATTTTTAAACCACCATTGGTAAGAATCAATTGTGAATTGAACGTTGCTTCTATTAAAGTCAATGAAAGTTGCTACAAACACATTTTTGCAACATCTTTGTTTTTTGTACAAGGTTTCAAAGGCACAGCAGGGAATGTGAGACATTGACAGGTGCCGGAATCCCCCTACAGTTCTGAGATCAGACTTTCCCCCTGTCTTGCCTATTGAGATTTGAAGGTGTTTTCACAAGAAAAGCAGAAACTGCTGATAACATTTGAATGGCTTTGAATGTACAGTGTTCACCGTAAGTGGAACCAGGATGTTCTAAGAGACATGCGGTTTGTTTAACTGAAGTCTATTCAGAAAGTTCACACTATAGAACAGTGGACATGTCACATTTCCACATAACAGTAAACACATACTCCTCAATACCTCATGACATACTTTCACAGAGAGACTAAGTCCAGATGTTCAGATGAAAACGAGTAAATCTGGTATGCTGACACTTCTGTTCAACAAAGCCACTGAGATCCACTGAGCTGCTGAGCAGACTGGCTAGATCAGAGATGCCACTCATATGATTGATTTAACCAGCACCACTGTGTGGTCAACACCATGGCCAATATCTGTCATGTTGCCTGAAACCATCACCTAAACAAATGACGAGCAGGATCAAGAGAATTATGAATATGTTGTGCATTTAGTTAGCAAGATCAGATTAACTATTCAGTGTGGTTGGCTTACTCTCCATGGAAAATCCTGGTCATCGTGTTTTCTGATGCCAAGACACCCTCACATTCTTACCCCAAACAAACACCTCACCATGATCTGAAAGCAGTATACATGCAGCAAAAACTAAGCACCTCTGTTTACATGGATGGTGACCAGGAAACGAGACTATTTAATACCAAATTGGTTGCGCAAACATTTTTTAACAGGTGTTCAGAGGACAGAACTGCTCGTCTGTAACAGTATATTCTTGCATGAATTCAGCCATTGCAACAAATTTGTCATTTTTATAACAATTTTATAACAATATATATATATATAACTTTGACCTCCCATACAATGTGGCCGACACATGTTCTGGGGGAGCGAAACCCCAAACAAACACTTCTCTACCCTCTAGAGATTTGTTTTAATAAAAACAAAGACTCAAAATCATAAAACAACAGCATTCAAAAAATTATTATTAGCTTTTGTTAATTGTTGTTTGGTTGGTAGAATTAAACCTTTTATTTAACATGCTTTTAGGACTAGTAATTCTAAAACTGGCAGCTATGAAGGCACCATGTTTTTAAAAACATTGAGTATAACAGTATAATCTGGTACTAAATGTTCTTCCTTAAAATATATCACAACCATGGTATATACTAATGTAAACCAATGTATTTCAAAGAACAGTACCACATGGCAAACGTCCAAACAAAATATGGTATCTTATTTTTGAAAACTTGCTACAGCATACCATATTATGGTGCGATAAGAGCGTTTGCTTCGATAATGCTTATTAAAATCTACCAATTTTACCATTCCAAACACCTGTGTTCCAGCACATGCTGCCTGTCTGACTCGACCCACACCCTTCAGAGGCAGCAGCCGGGCTAATCTGAGAACAGACCAATAAACCACATAGTGTGCCATTTTCTACCCCCTGTGCATATTCCAGCCAAAACCAACAGCTATTGAAGAAAGTTGACAAGAGGCCTTGTTGTTATGACCCAGACCTTAAAACACATTCCAAACAAATGAATACCAAGAGAGAATCTCATGTGTACAAGTTACACTGACTAAAAACCTCAAGTCTGGATCAGAAGCTCAGGTAATATAAACTGTATCAGCCTGGCTCTGATTACCAGGTGTAAAAGATTACTGGGGGGCCAAACTTGTAAGGTACGATTCCCCGGTTTGATTGGTTGTTATGGTTGTTACATCCCTGGTCTGGATACAGTCTCTAGAAAACTTGGACAAGTTAGATAATGGAGTGAAACATAGAGAAGAACAAAAAGAAAGACAGAGATAATGACAGACTGATGGAGAATGGGACAGGGAGACAGAGGTGATGAAACAAACCTGTTTGTCCATCTGACCTCCACCCGCAGGCATATACTGATCCTCTCTCTGTTAGAAGATACTGTGATCCTGCCCGCAAGCCATATGCAGGACAAGAGGAACACAACAGTTCATACACAGGTAACAAATATCAAAGAATAAAGCAGAACACATGAGGGTAGAACACACCTTATGAATGACAATTTTGTTATGCATATTAATACAAAATTTCGCATTATTCAGCAGTTTATAAACAATACATTTTATGCATTTTTGCAGACACATTGTATTCAATGTGACTTGGCTTGCAATTTAAAGACTTGAGAAAAGATCACAGCTAACATGACGGAATGCTAATTAAACAGCATGAGAACTATGTTCTATGGCTATGTTCTCGTAGCACACTAGCATACTGCTCTTACAAACATCCTGTATGCGTGGAATACATGTATGACCTCCTACATTTGATGTGTAAAACAGAGCACACTGAACTGGTTACTCTATCCCACAATGCAATGCACTCAGCTTGACATTTTAGTTTTCGGTAAACAAATCAATAGCAATATTATTATATTATAATTATATTATTTGGATATTCAACTCTACAGTAAAAGTAAAGATGTTTTACTTAGATTAGCCATGCAAAATACCTGTTTTTGTTTACCAGATAATAACTAGAATTTAACATCAAATGTGGTAAGGTCATTTGCAAACAACTTAGCAGACCATTGCCTGACACAAACCTCACCGCATATTGTTTAAAAATAAAATAGTAGGCACAGGCAGCACACAGTATGTTTGCAGTATAGGACACAGGCAACACATAGTATATGCAGTCTGCTAGTATTCCATTCCGAACACAGCCCAGTTAACTGTGCTAAATGTGTATTTAAACCAAAAACAATATGCTTTCTACCTTAGCTTTTCAATGTTCATTAGGATTCTGAATAAACACTTTAACAACCCCAAGACACATCATAACTCAAAAATACCCTTTACTGTAAGACACAATGATACCAAAATGTACCATTGCATTGCCAATAGTTGTTGTTACCTTGGAGTACCTATGTAAATACCATGGAAGCCAAGCTGGGAATCTTTGTTAGGGCCAATGCCCCACAGTCTCTGGTATTAGATGCCAGCAAGGCGAAGCTGTATCCACAG
Source organism: Botia kubotai (assembly GCA_036877585.1). NCBI lineage: Eukaryota > Metazoa > Chordata > Actinopteri > Cypriniformes > Botiidae > Botia > Botia kubotai. The sequence goes on along the minus strand of JAZGTI010000795.1, from coordinate 31,548 downwards.
GCTACTAAAGAAATCTACCAATCAACAAACATAACACACACAATACAGACAATGCTCTTAGTATAGGAAATAGTTTGGTTTATTCTATCGCTAAAATTTTTTTCACATTGCATTTTAAAACCCTTTAAAGGTACCAACTTATAGTCATGCTGTGATGTCAGATTGTAATACCGTAGTAAAGAATGATTACCATATGCATATACCATAGTATATATATTATAATACATCAAACAACACCATAGTTAGCATAACCATGGTAGAAATTAAAAACATTACATCATGCAATACTATAATGTTTTGGTACTGTTTTGACAATGTACGTGCACTCAGATAAAAAAACTGATGCTACTGATACAATAATGACATCAGATGGTAAAACTATGGTAGTAAAATAAATGTGCCATAGTATTACATGGAATACCACAATTTTTGTGGTATTCCAGGGTGTATTTAAAAATACCATCATACTGTCGTGAAAATATCCTAAAAAGTACAGTACTATGTCTATAATACATTGGTAGTTCTTTGTGTACTTATTCATCTTTACCTTCTGTTCACTTTCCAGGCAATAGGGTATGAGCTGATATTTCCTGGCCTCACACTCACACACTTTTCCTGCCACTGTTAGGCACCACAAAGCTGGGGATCCCACACAAACACCTTGTCTTTGGGCTTCCAGTGTGGACTAACATGTTGGAACACAGGTTTCTCATCTCGCTGCTTCCTTGTTGTGCCAGAAGGTCGTGTGGCGTATGCATGGAAGCCCACATGTATAAAATACCATCCACAGATACAAATGTTGACCACTGTCACACTGATAATCACCTGCACAACACATTGTGAAAAATGTACCGAAACATGAAATATCAATAGTGAATATAACAGAGAGTGAACACTTCCCCTTTCCTCTCTTTCCTCTTTTAACAAGTGTTAAAAAGTAACAAGGTATTATTATGTACAGGGTAATTCCGTGTCAACTCGACCAGAGGTCCCCCTGTCAAATGTTTTATTTAACATTTTTACAGAAGCAAGACCACCATAAATTGTAATGAAAGCCAAAATATTAAATGCCATTGATGAATATTTACTATAGTAATCCACCAATATGTAGAGAGAGGTCAAAATGACAATTTTCACCTGAAGTTTGGAGCCATATAAACAGAGGTGAAAAAATGATTTGAGAAAGATGCCAGTATCATTATTTTATTTGGTAGATCTGTTATTAAAATCTCTTGACTTTAGCAATCCTTGTGACATTATATGCCAATGGTGACGATTCAAAAATGAGGAAAAAGCACTTTCTTACAAAGTGTACATGCCTGTAACCAAAGATGTTTTAGAGATATCTAAATGTCCTTTTAGATTTTCATTCTTAAGCGACTTTTCTTTTGGGAGCTACATTCTAAATGCCCTGCATGATTCAGTCACAGAGATATGAGGATTTAAATGTGCCTCCATGAGTAAACCGTTAAATGTACATTTTCACTTGTCAAAAACCAAATGTGTCACTTTGTAAAAATCTTGTGCTTCTTTTCTTTTAAAGAGGAAAGCCCGAAGAACAAATACTGTTAAGCCAGAAAAAAGTACCTTATTCACTTAAAGCAGTGTTTTAATATCTTAATTTTTGAGAGTTCAAAAATATACTGTTATTAAGAATAAGGAAAACAGCTATTTAACTCATGCAGTACCTTCATTTCACCTTTGTGTTTCATAAATGTACATCTACAACTTATGGAAGTGCCATATATTGTGCCTGACTGGTACATTGCACGTGCATTAACATGCCCTGGCCATTTGAATAATTTGAAAAAAAAGTGTTAAAAATATATTTTAAAGTTTGAGGTGATATTGTTGAATATAACCCATAGCAGTGGCTACAACTTGATCTGGTATGTTTCACTTTTTGAAACCACGGAAAGTTTCAGTAATTACACAACAGATGATGTAAATCTGGGTTTATCAAATACACATGCATACAGAGACCTACCATGCTGCCCTAAGAGGCATGAACCTTAGCTATAATACTACATATTTAGGCTGTGTTTACACTTCTTAGTCTTAATGCTCAGATCCGATCTTAAGTCTATATGTGTTTTTTTGGCTGCCTGTTTACACTTACGCCTCATATCCGATTCGAGTGTTTACATTAATCTCCCGGCCAAAAATATTCCAGGCATTCAATATGAGCGCCATGATCGACCCTCGAGTTGTAGATGGACTTTTGCTAATTAATCTGTTTAAAAGTCGGCAAAAATACACACAACAGCAATTCTTTAAAGCAAAGCATTTTTTTAAATGCTGCCATCATAAAGACGAATTTTATGTTTATCAGTGACACGACAACTCCATTTATCTTTATAGCCTCCTTATATTTGGCTTTAATGCTCTTTATTTTTGCGTTAGCATTGCAGCCAGATTCAGTACAAACGTTTAACGCAATCGATAGTGGAACAGTGAAGTTATAGCCAAGATGAATCGGATATGTGTTTAGACGCAGGTCGGATGTCTGCATATCGGATATGTATCCAATCTAAATCCACATTCGAAAGTGGCCCAGATCGAATATGAAAAAACGGATCTTGTGTGTTCACACACGTGCAACAAATTCAGATCCGTGTCAGATGTGAGTGTTTTGTGCCACTGTAAACGCAGCCTTAGACTCATGGTAGCTCCAGAAGCAATTCAAAAGAAAGCGGCAAGCAGCATTTATCGGCCCTCACGTTTTGGTGTACGTTGGGGATGCTGGTGTGAAGTTTGCGCATTCAACGCTTTGCAGTTTATGTTGCAAAGGCCATTTGATTTTATGTAATGTTGGTGTAATGAAATCTCTAGAAGTTGTTCAATGCCAGGAAATGGCTAAAACTGCAGATAAAATAAAAAATGCTGACTTCCTGTTGGATTTAGGATATGGCTGTAAGTGACTTTTTTGTAGCAGTTGGAATGTTACATGAGCCTACCAAATTTTAAACATGTATGTGAAACGTAGCGAGGGCTGCTTTCTTGAACATTTGTAGGTGGCGCTATAGAGCCATTTCATTGTCACTTACTTCTGAAATGCGTATTAAGTGTAAATATTTGCCACCTCTGACATGTATGTAAACTTTGAGTTTTTCAGCATGCTTAAGCTCTCTAAAAAGTGATCCATTTTGGAAATAATAACAAACGGAGCAATTCCTATTAGGTCCTCATACCATTCCTTTATTCAAATTTCCCTGAAACTCAAAAATACAAATATAGAATCATATGAATAAACTACTAAGAGCATTTAATGCGTCTAAGCTTGATGATTTTTAACAGCAACTTCAAGACAATGAAATGTTTGTTCAACACAGATGTTTTGATAGAAGGAACAAAGATACATATCTGGCCTAACATTATTTGTTCTTCAGACTCCTCTTTAAAAGCACCAGATTTTTGTGTCCCATATTTGGTTTTTGATGAATGAAAATGTACAATTTAAGAGTCTACTCACAGAGGCACATTTAGATGCCTGTATCTCTGAGACTGAACCATATACAGCCTTAAAATAAATGTAGCTCCCAAAAGAAAAGTTGCTTAAGAATGAGACAAATAAAAAACAAATTAAATGTCTCTAATATGTCCTGAGTTACAGGCATGTCAAAAGCGAAACAAAAACACAAAAGGCACTTTCCTCATTTTGAACTGTCACCACTGGTATATAATGCAACAGGGGTTGCTAAATAACAGATTTTACCGACCTACCAATCTCTGTGTCTAGTCTAGTCAAGTCTTTTCACCCGTTTTGCTTTGTTTAATCCTAAACTACACATGTGTATTTTGAATGACTCATGCATCCATTCAGTTCAGATGTTTATGTTCTGACAATCTTTGTTTTGGTCACTGAGATAACAGACTTGACTAACAGACCTAACAGAACTAACTCACTTATGTACAATTTGATCACTGCTGTTGAACGCAGGTCAGTTGCTCTCGTGTATGCTGACTCTTTTGCATGTGTTCTCAGTACAGCGCTCCAGAATCAGCTGAGGGCTGGGCCGAGGGGGAATCACGGGGGTACTTTTGTCCAGATCTTCTGCTTTGGAGGAACCTGATTTCGCAATGTTCTCTACAGAAACACAAATACAACACGCTTTGACAACTTGTACATTTCTAATCGGACGGGTCTGTAATTTTTGTATGCACATTCATTGTCTTTTCCTTTTCTTTTTTATACTTTTATACTTTACGTCCTGTAAAGATGTTTTGGAATGATCTGCTTTAATAGAAAAAAATATATTCAAAAAGTCCATAGCAACATTTGATGATATATTTAATGATGACGATGAGATGATGATGTTTATATATGTCTATATAAGAGTAAAAATAACAATAATGTCATATAATTCAAATCATTTCACTTAAATTGCTGTGTCTCTCCATAAACCACGACACTCTTATCTCAATGCAGAATACGCACCTCTGTTCGTCTTCCTCTCCTGTAATGGAGATCGTGTCACATTCCTGGATTGGGAATTCAGTCTTCCTCGCTGCTGTAGGAACCGTCGGCTCTGCCTGCGATAAGTGTCCTGACTGATTCTCTGACGTCCCTTAGCATGAATGCTCTGAGCATTGCGTATGGTAGATCTGTCGCCATGAGACAGACTGATTAACATCTAAGAGTTCAGTAAATGTTATTATACATGTGAAGCATGTGCATCTACCTCCTGGGTGGTGGTGTGGATCTTCTGACCACATCTTTCTCAGCTTCCACCTCTTTCCTCTCCCCTGTCCTGCAGAGGAACATGGACGGGTAGTAGCCTGTATCTTCTCCTTTCCTGTTAGAGACCAACAGAAATTTGAGAATCTAGTTTGATTATGAGTCATCAAATGACTTATTTTTTAAGCACACTGCAAAACTACATGTACGTTTGGCAGGTGCTTTCATCCAAATCGATCTGCAAGGCATACATTTTAGCAGTATGCATGTTCCCTGGGCCTCGAACCCATGACCTTTGTGTTGCTAATGCAATGCTCTACCAGCTGAGCTACAAAAACACCAAGTGGACCCCTACCTGACAACCCACCATCCATCAAGGAGTTTATGGATGACCTCAATCGTCTCTCCTGCCTCTAGAGTCAACTCATCCTCCTCAGCAGCTCTGTATGCTTTGGTGGTTTTATAGAGCTCTCCTGTTGTGAACAAATAACATCAACACAATCAGTCACTCCTGTTTAATTCAGCGCAGTGCCTTCTGGTCTCAGATCAGTGGTGGCATGAGAATACACGCTGACCTTCATAATTAGGCTCCGGTTCTTCTGATTCATCTGCTCTATCCAGAGGTTCTAAGTATGAAGCTGGAACCCAGCCTCTCCTAGACTCACACTGACAAAACCACCAGCCTGCAGACAACAGGTCAAATTACAAATATATAATGAAATGTTGCAAACCGTAAATAATAAAAAAGCATTTCCAGTAAATGTTGTCATTTTGACTCTTAAACATATTTTAAGTGCTGTGTACAGTGAAAGGAAATGTCTAATTATTATATATATATACTGAGAGAACCATTGGAGATCAAATCACACATCAGCTCTGAAGAAGGTGTGGAATGAGGGAGGTGCCTGACATGTTCGGTAATGTTTATATAAATATGTAGTTTAAAAAGAAAGTTAGAAGTTCACTACAAGTTAATCTCTAGCCGTACCAAAAATCATTAGCTTTACAAAAAAATAGTTTTTTACTGAAATAAAATTTCAGTAATTTACATATATTGATTAACTCCGCCTAGAAGATTATTCCCACAGTTCAGATGATGACAACTTCACAGCTCAGATAACAAGTTTAAGGAAAGAATTACAGTATAGAGCTTTTTTTATTTCTGCATTATATTATTTCAGCTCTAATGCAAGACCTGAAATACTTTTATTTTGTGTAAGTGCTTTACTGTAACTGTGATCAGAACATGGCTGAACTATTTTCTGTAGTAATAAACATTATGCAACAAAGGCTGATAATCAGCCGATCACAGAAGCCACATCTGTCATCCAACTCACCATTTGGACTTTTCTCCACGACGTCCACCATGTCGCCTGCCTTCAGAGAGAGCTCATACTTTGAGCTTTTACTGTAGTCTGCAATCACTCTGTAGCTCTCAAGCATGATGGGCCCTGTAATTTCTGTACAAAGAACAGCATCAGTGTAACGTCCACACAAGCACTGTAAACAAACCTATCAGATGCTAATCAGAAGGAGAAGCTGATCTTACCCGATGAGGTGTTGCTTCTTGATCTACTGCTGGACATAACAAAGGTTTCATTTCTCTTGAACCTACAATGAGATGATCATATTTGTTTACTGTAGTCACTGTATTCTTTTTGATTTGACATTTAGGACATTTTTTCTATTATTAATTTTTAATAAAAAATACATTCTGACGTTTTAAAATATATAATACAGTTCAAATAGTACAAAAGAAGATCTGTAAACATGAGCATGCTCATTGCATTGCCCATATAAGCACTGTGGTTTATTTTTTGAGAACATGCACTAACCACTAAGCCACAGGCCCAAGCTGTTGTAATTGGTACTCACGGGTGGGGGGCTGGTGGAGATTCATCTTCAGGTTGCATTTTGAAGAAGTCACGTACCAACTGACAGCGGGAGATCTTTGGAGGCAGGTTGAGCAGACAACGGCAATATTCGGCAAGAGTCCCCTGCCTCGTCTCTGTGGTTTTCTGATTGTCCAGCCATTTTGGAGCTGAGAGAGATTTCATTTCAATTGTCAAAATGTCTTGACAGTTTTTACATGGCAGTAATTACATGTAGGTAGCTCAGACAATACATGGGGTCATGCATTTTGCTGCACATTATTGATCAAAATCTTTTATAGTTACAATACTTGTCAGTATAATGTTATCATGTTGCTCGCAACACTGGAAATTCCAATAAAAATAGAGTTTGTCTGCAACACCAACCACAATATCCCCATAAATATTTTGGTGGAAATGAAGCTGCAAAAACCCCACAACAAGAATGCATGTCGGTCGATGCAAATGTGAACAAGCTTTGGACATGAGTAGCGTGCTGCTCTACAGATTTCATTAACCATCTCTGAACTTTCATAAACTATAAAGAAAAAAACGGCGGTATTTGATATGCTTGACAAAAAGCAGGTGCTTCCTCGTCTAAAAGGAACCAAAACCTATTTCTTTTTTCTCTCCTGTACTAAACTGAAAAATGAAAAAATCAGCTTTCATTTTGTGATTTTCATGATGACACGTTTATTTTTGACAGCTATTGATATATCTGCTGTTAACTTAGTAAATCATTTACGATATGCAGTCCTGGATCTTCCGAGAGTTCCTGTTTTATAGGTCAAAAGCTCTAAAGATCACAGAGAAGACTCTGATGGCACAAGTGCCAAAACTTTACCTGGTAATACAGGAATGATTCTGTCTTTTGCATTGATGTCTCCTGCCTCAATAGGGAACATTTCCTTCAACGCTTTCTATAAATGAAAAAATGGATGACTTTCAGGTTATGTAATGTATAAAAAGCCTTCGTTATATATTTAAAGAACACATCGTATCATTTAAATAATATATATAAATACATTTGACAAATTTCTTAAATAAAGACAAAGCCTACAACAATCATTTACTGAAGCTTCTTTTATCAGTATTGATATACAAACATCATAAGGGTTTGATACACATTGACATTGTTATTAATAAATGCCTGTAGCAATGAAACATGAACAGTTACTGTAGAAAAAGGAAAACATAACATGCTGATTTTTCAGTTTCGATAAACAGAATCACAGACTTACATGGAACGTGTGGATTTCTGGATAGCGTCTATAAACCAGCTTCTCTGATTGATCACTCCATTTAACCAAGAGCATGTAGACCTTTAAAGAATTGAAGAATTTATTTTTAAAATATGTTTGCACCTGTCTTATTTAAAGTGTACATGACGCCATGTCTGTAATGTCACACTTATTTGTCATTTCTCTGTGCTGTATGTGTCTGTACATGATTTTTTCTGTAGCCTACTTACATAGTGCTGGCTGGGAAAGAACCTTTTCTCAAAGCCTAACAGTTCCACATGGCGCACATATGCTCCAGCCATCCTCCAAGATGAAGACTCGGTCAATAGCTAAAGGAATCTAGGAGAGTGTTTTATATTATTATGTGCACTTGTGTTTATAGGGTTCAGTAAGACAGTGGGAGGGGCTTTCTCTCAAAGCCCTTCCTCTTCCAATACTTTATGTATAATGATGAGGAAATACAGACAATTCCGGAGTTATCACACATTATCAAATATATCAAAAGATATGTATATTCAGTTTCAGTATATTTCATATATATTCAGTATATTTTCATAGGTATATTTAATATTTCAGTAAACCGGTTTCTGCACATACATTAAAGCCATGGCTACAAAAATGTAACACCATTATTGCCATGGAGGAATGAAACAGAATTTCACACATTTACATTATGTGTATACATATCTTGTCACATTATATACAGTAAGTTGTCACAATGTAACCTGCCATGAAACATCTTATTACGAGTATTAATTAAAGTTTAACTAATATTCATATGCATATAACACCAGACCAGGCAACAGAAGGCAGGTTTACACTCCGGACAGTAAAAACAAACTTTCTTAAATGTATAGCTTTATATTGGAAATATTGAGGTTACTGCCACTGTTATTGACTAAAATAACCCGGAAATTAAATGAACATATTTAAAAAGGGCAAATAAGGCCACATCTTGCATTATTTTATTTTTAGGATGTTATGCATATGGGGATGATGGTGAAAAATCAATACTGTGACAAATAGTAATTGTATTTATTTTATACATCTGCATGTTATTGTAAGGTTTAGTAGGGTTGCATGGTAACAGATTATGTTTAATGTATATTTCTAAATGCATGTTTAAAGTTTTTATTGTATATATGTGGTATATGTTCAATGTAAGTTCTCGGATGTGTGTTTTTATAAGTGGACTTGCAGTGCTGTAGGCCACAGCTTATGGAAATGCTAACAAATAAACAAATATTGTAGCTACATTTAAACAGCAAAGCAATGAAACACAAAACATCAAGAAACAACACAACACACCAAATATTGCAATACAAAATGCCCCACGTGACATTTAAAAAACACCTGTTGTTCCCAGAACACAGTTTAAACTTTCAATTAAAATTTTGGCCCAAAAAATGTTCATTATAATGTTGACGTTTGCCTGGCTGTCAGAAACATTATTTAAGAGGATATTAACCATGTTTAAAATCAACATACTGTAAAAATCTTTTGAACCTTATAGTTGCAGAGATTATAATTAGCCCATTCTTCTGTCATATGATGCAATACATGATGTATGTATATAAAATAGCACATGACATATATGTATATAGCACATAACATATGAATGTAAATTCAGAAAAGAAAATCATTTTAAAGTGCTTAATCTATCATTCATAATTGGACATTGTTTATAAATAGATGTACAGTAAAGCAGACATTCTGTGTGAGCAGTTTTTCACGTTTACCTCAGCGACATTTTCAAAAGTCTTTGTTTACTGAAAAAGAGAAGGAAACACTGGAAAACAAACTGTGGTTATTGCCTTATATGGTTAGTTCCTCTATTTAATCATGATGTCAAAATGCTTTCAAATATAACTGTCGAATCAAATAAAAATTGAATAGTGTTTATGGGAAACAAACATGACTTGAGTTTCTTTATACTATTCTGCTGATTGTGTCATTTTGCTTTATAATCATTTTATAATTAATTTGTCGGTAATGATGATTTTGCTCAAGCAGGTTCAAAACTTTCACAGGGGATTTTGCGAAACTTGTGTGGAAAGGCTTAACCACAAAAAAAAACTGTAAAAGTTTTTCTATTATACACGCTTTACATCAGCTAACAAATTAATCTCAATCTCAATCATTCTAATTACATTGATGTGAAATATCTTTGCTGTTTCATCTATCTATGAAATGTCACTACAGACACCAAATTCATAAAACTTGTCTTGTTTTTTTAATTAGTATATTTATTAGGTGATATTAAGCCTTTCTAGGTGCCATGCATTGACAAATATAGCAACAAAAGTATCATTTTTTTAAAGGCAAATTGCAACATACAAGATAAAAACAAAATCTCCGACACTGAGTCATTACTGAAGTAATTTCAAATGTTGAGAAGAGTCTTGTGAAAGACATGTGGTCATGGACAGTTCTTACCCACACATTAGACATTCTCCTGTATGTAAAAACACACCCACATAGCTACAGCTATTTCTGTTGTTGTCTGGGATTATTCTTCTGTATATGATATGTTTATTACATATTACAAACAGAAGATGCCAGAAAACAGAAAAGTCTGTAACAGCAACTTTTAGGTGACTCAGTGATTAATTTACCAACCTAATATAAGTCACTAACTTTAGATAGTGATCAAATAGTCTTCAAATTGCCACTGTCGCCCTGTTGGCTTGCTTGCTGGGAGACTGCTGACATGTAACTTAGCCTAGGGTTTTGTAAATTGTAAGCGTCTAATATTTTATTGTATATATTTTATGTATGTATGTATTCTACTTTTGCATGTTGTGTAGTTCATGGTACTATTGCAAATCCCTTATAGCCCTGTCTCATAAGATGTTATCTATTATATGCCATCCCTATGTAAGCTGGAATGCTTTTTTATTTTGCTCAACAATTTTGTGGCTTTATCGGTTCAGTCAGCTCTTTGTTCGTAAACATACTATAAACCCAGTATACCTAATTAGTCTTACATCCCACACATATTATTTGCAATAATACCATTAATATGTCTGACATTTGTTCTGTGTTTTATTATTATTCTTTGTTTTTTATGTAAAGCTGCTTTGAAGCAATGTAACATTGTAAAAAGTGCTATATAAATAAAATTGAATTGAATCAAATAAAATCATTTGTAAACAGAATCAAAACACTTTAACAAGACACTTTTTCTTTAAAAAATGACACTTAGGACGACAACTAGAGAAACCGATATCACAATGGACTTTAAACTGAACCAATGGACAATGGACTGTCTCCTTCTTGTAATTATATACCCTCATTTTCCTGGTATATATGACACTGCCTCTGATATAATGTAGGCAAGTGAGAGGCCTTTAGATCATCAGATTTCCTTGCATTAGGAATGACTAATAATCCTGAAAAACAGTTCTAATTATGTCTAGCATTACTTTAAATTAAGACAACAGTTAAGGAACAGTTTTCAATTTTCCCTAGTTTTCTGGTTTCACTTCTCAGTTCCTCAAAGGACAATTTAAGAATTGCCAAATACACTTTGCAAAACTCCCAGGGTTGTAAAACGTGTGATTCAAATGTTGACCTTCAACAATGTGAGTGACAGTGTGATCAGGAGGTCAGGATGAGAAGCTGAAACGTGATAATTTGTTATCTGTGGGGGTTAATATCAAGGTCTTGTTTAACCCCTTCACCAAAAGGTTTAATAGAATAGACTGCAGTATGGTGTTTGGAAATGATTCGTTTAAAATCATGAATGTTGCACAATCCGTATATTTAGGTCACTGGGTTTGTAGAACACGCATCACACCTAAATCTCAGGATAAAAAGCAGTGCATGTGAAATATAAACGCGGTTGATCTGCTGCTCATCATCGCCCCCCAGCAGTCTGTAAGAGTTTTCCTGAACGCGTGCTCACAATGCGCAGGCGCAGTGGGTGCATTAGCAGCAGCGCTAGTTATTTTCAAACAAGATGAACGCGCCGCCCGCCTTCGAGTCGTTTTTGTTGTTCGAGGGAGAGAAAAAGTAAGTGCAATTCATATTTTTAACTATTTTTATTTGTGTTCAGAAGCACACTTTGAACAAAGAAGATTGCTTGAAATCGTTGAGCTTGTTTATGTTTGCTAACGACAGGTAGTTTTTACAAAACCATTGCACTGCTATGTTTTGTTGACATGTACCATAATATTTTTAAAGTGCTTGCTGGTAATATCACAGTACTTCCATGTTCTAGCTTTTTTTCACGTTAATTTTGTAGTGATTATTTAGCAAGTTCTTATAGATATACATTCATACACACACACACACACACACAGACTTCTCAGTATTCTCGTCAAACTGTCTTACAGGATCACAATAGTTAAGGACACTAAGGTGCCCAATGCATGTTTATTCACATTGAATAAGGAGGACCACACGCTGGGGAACATCATCCGCTCGTAAGTGCCTCCCACATGTTTGAATCATTTTCATATCGCAATGACATACTGTTGGTTGCCTGTGTGTGGTAGTCATGGCATTCGTTCTTTACCAGACAGCTGCTGAAGGACCCTCAGGTGCTGTTTGCTGGATATAAAGTTCCTCACCCTCTKGAGCACAAGATTGTGATCCGAGTTCAGACAACACCAGACTATAGTCCGCAAGAAGCCTTCACGAATGCCATCACTGACCTGATCAGTGAGCTCTCCCTGCTGGAGGAGCGATTCAGGGTATGTGGTGTTACAAAGCACTCTGTCAAAAGCAAATCTGAACAGCATAACGCGCAAGCATAACGCGCAAGCATAACGCGCAAGCATAACGCGCAAGGATAACGCGCAAGGATAACGCGTAAAAACCTAATTGTAATATAAGTGTCTTGTTTTCAGAAGTAATTAGTGTCTGTTTCAGAGACTGGTTTGACTTTTTGTTTTAGGTTGCCATCAAAGACAAGCAGGAGGGAATAGAATGAAGAACGGCTACACTTTATTGGATAACTAATTTATAATGAATTGAATTTTCACTCTTAAACTAGGTTCTTTTAATGGGTTACACAAAACATCCCCTTACAACTTTCAGTTATTAATTTTCTTTAGAAATGACGAGGATGGCTGAAAACCATTCATTCATCATTTACAAGGAAATGATTTACTTTTGAGGGTGTCACTCAAACGTGATGTAGTTTAAGTTTGTAACTAATAAATGTTTTTTGTATGGTACAGTGTCCTGTGGTTTTTAATTCATAATGCGGGGTGGATTTATTTGATAGATTTTTTATGTTAAGTTCATGCCTTTTTAAAAATGGAAACTATTTGGGCTTGGGTTGTTGCTGGGGGACAAAATAAATGATGCACGTGTGTAGCTTGATAGATGCTAGGGAATCAGTACTGATCAGTACTTGTGGTTGTAAAGGCATAGGAACATGTAGCTTTGCTGTAGCTCAGTGGTTAGAGCATAGTGTTAACAACGCCAAGGTCATGGGTTCGATTCTAGGGATTGCACATAGAAACAATGTATAGCATAATGCAATGTAAGTCACTTTGGATAAAAGCATCTGCCAAATGCATATATATAATATATAATGTGAGGAAGGCAAACCTAAACAACAATAACTTGGTGAGTCGACACTACATTTTAAAAATGTGAAATGCTTGTTTTGCACTGTAATCAGTTGATTTGAACCAGGTCTCCTGTTTGTGTCCAGTTGTTCGCATATGTAAAAAAATATCGCAGATACATTGTAATTTTACCTTTGACCCTGTAACAAAGTCAACCGTCAGAGAGAACCCCGCTCGACAGTGCTTTGAGAATGAGGAGAGGGAGTGGCCTCCATACTGTCAGCGAGTGCCTGGTGGAGAGGATGGCACAGACACCTCTATTTGCTTAATTTAAGCCAATAGAACAGTGTAACCTGGAGTATTATCCAATCAGGCTCTGTTATTGATCCTCATTTACATGACAGCTTGTCTCTCACACTGAAGAGCAAAGATCTGCCTGCGCCTCTTCTGTCTAACTATACTGTCTGGAGCAGGTGGATTGGTCTGGGAACATGCTACATGAGTTTCCCAAAGGTTTGCATCCACCTTGCCTGATGATCCTGGATTGTTTAAACAATGATATGGTGTCACTGGAAAGCCTGAGAAACATGGAGAAATTAAGACTGAAAGACAACCTCTACCTCACAGTGAGAATCGCTCCTAAATTCAAGCCTCAAAATGTTGCACACCAAACATGTAATTTCCCAGAATTTATTTTCTCCAGAAAATGACGTTTTATCCAGATCTGGCATCCTGTGATATTCAGGTTTCAAGAAACAAAATGTCAAGACAGGAATGAAAATTGTACTCGTAAAGCGCTTTCATGGGGCCTTTATTAGTTGGACTTACTATTTAAAGTTTTTCCATCTCTTTTATAAAATGTGTTTTCCTGCCATCCGGTAATTGGTGTTTAGGAACGAAGCTTTAGTTTCCCAAACTCATTACATCAAGTCTGGATGCTGTTGAGAGAAGCTTTGTTAAGGCTGTCTGGACCCAAATAAAACACAGCCTCAGTTCTCTGAGTGATTGCACACAGTGGAGAGCTGGGGTTCTAGTGTGACCTCACTAACATGTTCACTCATTTATGGCACAAACTTCACATTCATGGTTGAAGGATCTTAAGATCTGAATTTATTAAAAGCAACCTGTTTGTGTGTATTACCTGAGATGACTGAAACTTTGACTTGAGAGTACAGACATACATCTGTGTTGTATTTAATTTATTATTTTCCTAACCTTAATTTTTTACTAATTTTAATATATTCAGTTTGTCAACGTGTATATATATATAATAGTCAGAATAAATATATTCATTCATTTCATCCTACCCATTGTTTTTTCTCCATTAGTTTCATTAATGTTGTTTAATCTTATGTTGGGTTTGTATAATCCTCACAAGTAGAGATAAGCGAATGGTCTCCATCTCAAGGTTTTCAACAGCATCACAGGACAATGGTGTGTAAATTCCCACTGTCTCTGGTATAACAAGGAACTTGTACTGGTCAGAGGAAGTCAAACTAAGTATTGAGAACACAGCTAAGATTATTCAGTAAACTCATTTTATTCCTTCATCACTTCTCCTGCCTGCTGTTTCCCCTTCCATCTCTGAATCTGCCTTATGGTTGAGTTGAAGTATAAACTCTCAATATTTGACTATCTTTGATTAACAGACATTTAAATCATTTATCTTAAGAAGGAGTCTAATACAAGACCTAGTAAACTGGACCTGAACTTTGGGTGTTTGGATTTATCATGGTGTACTCACATTGTTGTGCCTTCAGTGTGGCACATATCAGCTAATCTCTTTCTTTGGTATTCTAAGGTAACAAATTATTGCAATAGACTATTTGCAGTAGCTGATGTGCAGTGAAGAAGACAGTGTCACATCTCCAACAAAGGACAATGGGGTAAACCCATCAGGTTTTAAGGTGATATGTGCACACAACTATAAGTGGGCCATGCGTAGGTTTATTTTCATGAAAAGTGTTAACTCTGGCATGTAACCAGTGGCATGTATTTGGAACAGGGTTGTTTGTTTGCCTGACCAATAGCAGAAGGCTTTGCTGAATTTAAAATGTAATAGTTTGCATTAAAACACATTAAAAAAGTAAAAAAGGTCTGTTTAATACCACTCAGAATCATACCACCTCAGAAAACAACACAAAAAAATCTTCACACTCTGTAATCACAGTTTATATATATATATAATATATTATATATATATATGTATATTTCTATTTTGGGCTGTACTGTGTAGTCAGCTCACTCTTGATTGCTCATCACACAGTCATTAACACATCAT
>JAZGTI010000795.1:0-14179 GCA_036877585.1 Botia kubotai | reverse complement strand
ATAAATAAACCAGTTTTTGTGACTTTTATTCTAGTCTCACATTTAGCTGTAACTGTGTAAATGTTAGTGGCAGAAAAAGGATCCATCAAATTTTGGGTTTGGTCATGTATTCATGTACCTGAAGTAACATGTCAGTAGATGTTTTAGGATCTATTTGCAGGGCCAATGTTGGGCGGGGTGGTAATACTAAGCCATTTAATTAGGCCTGGTAGAGGGTGCCTATTTTTAGTGATGGCCCTGGTTATTTGGATTAGGATTTATTAAAACCTGGATTTAATTATGAGAATGTGTATATCCAGGAACACAATCTACTCAGTTGTGGACTATGGATGGCTAAAACTGCTGCTAATCATAATTATTACAAAAAACGTGTGGTTTTATACAGAACAAATGATGGCATCATGTAGTATTGATATCATATTTTAGACGTGAAAATGATAACCATAGATATGTATGTGCTATATTTGTTATTAAAATGAAAGGTTTGGATTCTGCTTAGAGTTGAAGTTCTGTATAGCAGGAACCATCAGAACAGTTCCTGATGAACGATATAAAACGATGTTCTGTTTTTGTGTCAGTGCTGCTTTGGTTTCAAACAGAACAAGATGTAAGTGCGAGCGTAAATGTGTACGTGCTGTTCTTGATCACAACAGCGCACAACTCGTAGTTCTTGCTGCGTCATGACTCACTGGATTTCCGCTGCTGCTGTGGTCGTGCAGACGATAAACCCCGCCCCCTCCGGTCGCTGATTGGCTGTTTCAGTGGCTCTTCTGATAAACGCCACAAGAGACTGGCGTTTTCGGTCTCCGTGCTTAACATCCAGCGATGTGATGGTGCCAGAGACGTGCCTTTGTGCACGAACAAAACCACGCTCTTAGATGGGGAGGTAGACGGACGTTCAGTCGAAATTAGCGATTAAGGAATTGCATTTGTTTTATTTTCTACGGTATTTCGTTAGTAGAGTGTGAAAATGCATGGACGTGTGACAAGCCGGGCCATGGAGCTGCTAAGCAGCGGCGGCTCCAGGTTCATCGTGACCAGAGTCTTTCTGTCCCCGTCAAACAAAGCTGTCGCACCGCTGTCGTCCGGAGATGGTTGCATTAACAAAAGGTTTCGATCGACGTCGTCTATGTCCAGTTACTCTGAACTGGCCCGGGAGAGGTCCAAAACCGTTACGTCTTTTTACAATCAATCTGCCATCGATGCATCTGCCGAGAAGGTCAGTGACCATTGTTTTCATATAGCTAAAACACACTTAATTGTAATAGTGGTCAAGATAACCAACCAATAACCAATCCGTTATTGGCATCCGTGTTCTGGCTGACCTGATCTGATGTGTTAGCGACTGACTAGTTACTCGTCGATTACTCGTATTATGGTTCTGACACTGACCACAAGTCACGTATATGCATTACTGCATGTATCGCTGGTCTTTTATGTTTAATAGTCTCAAACATTTCCTTTAACGTTTGGAAATAAGATTTAGGCACGTTATTACACCCTGATATATGATATGGTTGTGGTCAACCAGTGTTTGATTGTACAGTAATTGACATGGAACAAAATCATGTGTTAGAAATGTGTATCACTCCAAACGCGTTACCACAAACCGAAAGAATATATACGTAGAGTGCCATGTCTGATGCTAACGTTAGCATCCAGCTAAAGAAAACGGTGATTGTCACCACCTCATTTCAATACAGCTGGCTTCGTTTCATGTCTTTGTTTATATAGAAACGGTTGTGTTTCTGACAGGTCTGATTCGCCTCACTCAATATAAGGATTGCTGGAGAAATTGATGATAGGAATTATTTTGTTTCGAAACACCTGAAACGTTCATTTTACACGAGGCTGAATCCCAGTGGTCTGTGTGCGCAGACTGTCATGGTTGCTTTATCTTACATTATGCTCAGACAAACCATGCATGCATCAACCGCTAAGCTGCCACGAGGTCTACATACACATACAGGTCATCGCAAGGACATCAGACTTAATGCCAGCCCCGTCCATTTATATTAACATCGTGCGTTTCACGCGCGTATAATTAAGTTATCGGCTCATTTTGTGTATAGTCATGCCGTCAGAGCAATCACGTGCAGCAGTTCCATACATTGACAGCGTATAGTGATGACTAATTGAGCACTCCGTATGATCTCTTACAGCCTTCTGTCAGACTGACACCCGCCACTATGCTGTATGCAGGGAAGTCTCCTGATGGTCAGCATATCCTGGTAATTACACACTTCTGTTATCTAACCCTGTCTCCCAGCCCACATTGGTGCCAGTCTTTAAAGTGATGCCTTGTCATGCCATTTATGCTTCATAGCTGTGCGTCTGTGATATTGCACTGATGTGTGATGGAATACATGGTTGGTGAATGTGATACGCTAATTATTTTTGTAATAGTCCCATCATATTTATTAAATAAACAGTTTTCTGAGCTCCTTTACAAACAATACTATTGCATGTACCTTGTACTTTGCCACAAAAAAAAACATGTCAAATCATGGTATAATTATGCCATTTACGTGGTATTGTTGAAATACTTTAAAGAATATGTAAATAAAGTGATCATGGATTTTAAATGGTGTTGAAGAATTGTTCCTCACTTTATTATGACAGTATAATACTCTGATGTATGTGTGTGTGATTGGTGTTATTTTAGAGCAGTGCCAAGTACCTACACAAAGAGCTGCCTGTTCGAATCGCCCATCGCATCAAGGGCTTCCGCAGCCTGCCCTTCATTATCGGCTGCAACCCGACCATTCTCCAAGTGGTGAGTTCTGCTGCTTCTCTCAGGCATCTCTCTGTTAGCATTCATTCCTGTAAAGAGTTGAGTTACCGTTTCTTCTACAAGCTGGTTTGTTGGTCCGGTTCCACCCCTGATACTTTCAGAGGGGGAATTAAGCGTAGCGCCGAGATTGATTTATGTCATGCAGTGTTCTCACACTCCAAATTGCAGAATTTAAAAGAATATTCAATGCCAGTGCGACCAGACCCTCATGTTGTCATGGCTGCTGTGTTAAGTGGTCTTAATAAATGTCACTCTGACCACTGGAGACAGTCTGGCTTATTCTACTGAAAAGAATATATCAACTTCTTATTCAGAATATAATGTCAGAATGTAAAGCCAAGTAACCACTGTGCTCATTTTTTTTCATGTTATCTGTAAACTAGACTTGCTCACTAAGCAGTTCCACAGCTTTTCTCATGTTTATAGAACAAATTAAAAACTGACATGTTTCTCTTTTGAAGTTTGGACACCTACACGTTGTTTATAAGTGCCATTTTGTACATTTCAGTAAAATCATAAAAAATTTAGTAACAGTAATGGAAGTTTGGGGAGTGTGTTGTGATCAAAAAAGTGAAAACAATACAATCTTATGTTTTAGCTTCTTCAGAGTCACCTGACCTAAATCACAGCTCTACACGCTCTGGGCGTTCTGCATTCTGGGTTGCTTGTTAAAAACGTATCAAAGTTTTTCCCTTCTTTGCTAGGCACTTGGTGGTTGGTTTTCCTTCACAATCTGGTCCAATTCATCCAGTTTAGAATGTTTGTTTCTTAAGTTTTGCAAAGAAGCTAATATGTAGACTGTTACATTAAATATTTGTGTACTAAACTAGTTTCTAGTGTTTAAACATTCAAACAAGTGTGTCTAAAACTTCTGGTATCTGAGTTATGAAGTATTCCTCCTTTTGGTTTCATTTACTCTTTCAAAACAGATTTTGCAACAGTTGTCAAAGCAGTTGATCTTCATACTTCGCCAAAACCACAAATGGGTAAAATGAAAAGAACTCAACCAACGGTTGAGTTTTGGTCAATCGGATCACGTGAACAACAGTAACTACAGTTGTAAACAGACAGGATTTAAACTTCGACGAGCCTAAACAGAAAGTTTATTTTAAAACATGTTTTTCTGCCAGTCTTCACTTCTAGCATGAACCCACAGTGTCTGTCAGGCTCTTGAAGCTATCATTGCTGAAATGAGAGCAGCTGCTCTTCTCGTCTTGTCATATTTTGCAAGCATGTGAAAGTTGTGCAAGCTTATTTTTTCCATTACTCTGAAATATCTGGAAAAATTCTATACATGTGCAAAACTTTGTGCATGTTTTGCGCTAACAACACAAGCAGCAGTACTCTTTAACGTAATACTAGTGCACATCAGCTTTAGCCTTCCGCTTGTGTTTTGAAGCAGATGTCGCCCACAGACCCTCACCTAGAAGCAATCAGGACTAAAGCAGTCAAAAGTGGACTGAATGAGATGGATTAAAACACAATGTGTAAACAGGAACGTGTCTCGCTTGTCCACTTGTGATCTGATCGACCAAAGCACATCTTAATACCAGATGTAAACAGGGCTGTAGTAAACAGTGTGAAGTTGAAGCCCCTCCCCTTTCTCCTTCCTGTTTACTTTCTTTTGTGATTTCTCCTCCTTTGTGAACTTTTACCCACATCTGTCTTGAGTTGTGCTTGTTTCACAGTTCTTTTCAGAGCATGCTCACAACAAATAAACTTACGTTTAACATTAATTCATAATTTCACTCTGTAATGTCTTTCGCCTGATCAGAAATACCATCAGATGAACAAACTGAATTGGCTAAATTTGGCTAGAAAATAGTTGTCTTGCAATGTTTTCCAAACGCCCATTAGTTCCTAGAATTCATAAGGAATGTAAGCTGTGTTCCTGGAAGGTTTGGTGAGGGGCCAGGGCTGGGGTTACAGCTGGGAGACACAGGTCTTTGGGAAAGCTGGTTCCTGGAAGTGCATTGTAGCAGATTTGTCACCCCTGTTGAACTCATTTGTTCTTTCTCTTTTTCCACAGCACGAGCTTTATATCAGAGCATACCATATGCTGAGTGACTTCCCGGCTGTAAGTAAATTAAGTCTCCATATTTATCATTACACAGCTGAATAGTTGTTGACCAGTGTGAAAAGCCTTACGTAACAGGAGAGGCCTGTGAGCGTTAGTGCACTAATCCATCAGATTTAAAATATTGTATGGAGGTGTCACCTTTCACAAGTGAAACAAAATTCTTTATGTTGTGACTGTAAAAAGATGCTTCAGGGGGACAGTCAGGGTACAGCTCATGTGAGTCTAATTACTTCTTTGTTTTTATTCAAATATAAAGATTCCTGAAATTCCTGGATTCCATGATAACTGGAAATATGAGGCGACAGAGGCAGTTAAAGGAACACTCCACCCAAAAATGAAAATTGTCCCATAAATTATTCACCCAGTTAGCAGTTAGAAAATGGTTACTATTTTGAGAGTATTTTGTGGTCGAAACAGTGTTTTTGAATGTAAACATATCTGTATCAAAGACTTCACCAAACACGGTGGCACGCAGGTGTTATGTTGATAACACAGAACTTATTGGTTCTCGTGTGTCTTGTGACTAGCGTCATAATAAAATATGCACTCACAAACTGTGATAAATGCAGTAATTTTAGAGTAAATTTAGAGTCAGACGGTTATGATCCCAAAAAAACAAGACCTGATGACCCTGTCGGGTTATTTTAGTAATAGTGACTGGCTGACTGTAATTGCATGTTAGCCTTTCATACGTGAGGATTATTTTGCTAACTTTCCACCAACGTTTTGATCTTCAGATAACAGACCAGGAGACAGAAGCTCGTTATAGCAAACTGGTGAAACAGCTACTTGATGATCACAAAGATGTTGTCACCATGCTAGCTGAGGGATTCAGGGAATGTCGCAAACACATTGTGGTAAGATTCCAAAAGCCCCAGTGTTCTGTCCACCCTCAGAGTGATAATCTTACTATAGGACACTCAAATAAATGACCAATACTCATACTCTGATAATTATAGCTTTTTGTTCTTGTGCTTTTGTCTATAACTTGTTGTATTTCTGATGTTTTAATCTTAAATCAGTCTGATCTACTTCTAACCTCGCTGGGTTGTGCTTTGTTTTGTTTGTTTAGGATGAGACTCTGGTTCGTAATTTCTTGGACACAACATTGACATCTCGTCTTGGCATCCGCATGCTGGCCACACACCACATTGCACTGCACGAGGAAAACGTATGTCTCTTTCATAATGCTTTAGCTTTATGTCAGTCTTACACTTTGTAACTGTCAAGAATGTTCCCCATAATTTAGCAGCAAATGTTTGAAATGAGTTGGAATGAGTTACCAGACAGAAATGTACTTTGAGGAAATTCTGCAGTACCCCATTAAAATACCCATGAGCATGTGGATCTCAGCGGAACAAGAGCGGTGTGGTCTCTAAACCTTGACATAAGCTCAATGACATAAGTGTCTCGTACCGGCAGCCAAGTGTGCCACCAATACTCTCAAGTGACCCACATAAATAGCGATATAAATAGCGCCTTATATTTATAAAGTTACGCCTCCGTGCCCCACCTACTGACAAGAGGTGGAGATGTCGTAATGCAGCTTGCCGTGACTGAAATATTTTGGAAGCATCTTAAAAATCAGTCACTTTTTTTTAAGTGACACCCAGCGTATCAGAGACTTGGGGGAAGGCACCCTAGCAACTGCTTGGAATACTTAATTAGTACTTAATGCTTTGGTTGCAACCTCTTAGCAACCACCTACAATGCCTTGTAATACTGCGGACAGGCGAACATCACCCAGTTAGCCAGCTGGAGTATAAGATTCTGTATAGATGTTTCGTATATATTATACTGTCTTGACAAATCTTTCCACCTACTTTCAGCCTGACTTTGTAGGCATAATTTGTCGACGCCTTTCACCTAAAAAGATCATCGAGAAATGGGTTGATTTTGCTCGGTGAGTATGTCCTCCCCTCCACTTATTTTCTGCTTGCCTTGCGCTCTACGTTTTGTTTGCATATGTGAGTGCTTAAGATGGTGTTTAGTGTTCATTTGAAAGGCTTTTAGACTTTATCAGGAAAGTGAGCTCTGGTAATGGCAGATGTGTGTGTTTATGCTCTATTTCACCAGGATGAAGGTCAAAGCCCAGACTCTTCATTTGTTTGTGATTTACCAAAGGTTAAAGGTCATTTACCCATTAGTGTCTAACATTTGCTTTGTGGGAGCAAAACATGTATTTACTTCACGAGTTACATAAGTTTGTGTAAACGGTCGGTTTTGTTTGTTTTAAAGGACATGTCCACCCCAAAATGAAAACTTCCTGATTATTTACTCACGCCCGTGCTGTTTTTTTTTTTTTTAGTCGAGAAGAATTTAGGGTTTTTGAAAAACATTTCAGGAGTTTTCTCCATCTAATGCAGTTTAACAGGGCCATGGAGTCATGACATTCATTTGTATAAGTCGTACACATACTTTTATCTAATGTACTGTTTTTTGAAAGCGAGTGACATGATAATGATTTTTTTTTTTTTAAAGAACAATTAAGATACTGTCACACACAATATATATCACACACCCCTAATACAGCATTTTGTTTCCCTTATGTTATGAGAGAAATTATTGACGGGGCAGATTTTAAAGCAACTACATGTATCTTCCAGAGTCTGAATTCTATTAGGCCTACAGCATCTGCTCATTCACCGATTTCCTGGCTAGAGCTTTTTGGCACTGATGTCTGAGTTTTCTGCCTGTTTAAACTGTTGGTGAAAAGAATCAGGTCACAGTGCAGGCGGCATACAGTGGTCACGAGTTTAATGCTTGGGCTGTCAGGGACTGTGCAGTTCATAAACACTTTGATACTCTGATACTCTGTTCATCTGTCCCCTTTCCTGCCGTTTTTTCTGTTCAGTACATTTTCCAGCTTTTCTTCCATCCTACATATAAATATTTTCAAATTCTGATCTGGGATGATATTTCTCCTTTATTCTAATCATTTAACACAATTCTGAAAAATTGTGCTGTAATAACAGTTTTGGCATTCTTGTTTTTTTTTTTTCCATATAAAGTATTTTCATAACAGATAATGAGGACTTTTTTTTTATATAAAGTGCTGAATTGTTCACAATAAGACCTGACACGTGTAAAAAGGAAAAGCTCTGATTTTTATAATGACTTTTATAAATATTCAACTATCTTTTATTATTGATTTGTATGTCTTTATGGTCTTAAATGTAAATGTGGAGGTCAGGCTGATCTGCTCTTGGCCGTTCTATGAGTGTCACGGTTTAAAGAAGCTGTATCAGCAGAACCGTTTTGTTCCACTCTACAGTGGCGTGATCAAAGCCTGCTGTGCAAGACCAGAGACAGTCCAGCCTTTGTTGAGCCTCTGTCATATGATCATGACTGTCTATAAACCAGACACTCATTACCGTCAAGTAATTCATGAACTGTTGAAACAGTGTGGTCTTGATCATTTCATTATAAGTAAACATAATTCCTTCCGTTGGTTCAGCTCCGTTCTCATTTGCTTTAAGTTACCATATTCATAGTAGACAAATATTAAAATATATCTATTTGTATCTTTTGTAATATCTATATCTAGATATCTATTTTAAGTAAAACATTTTTAAACATCGTGTTGGACCAGAGGCAGACCAAAGTGTATGCAAAAATGCACATGTAAATGTTTGGAACTGGCTGCTTATTTATTGTGTGTGTATTGTTTTCATGTTCTCACGGCTCTTCTCGGTTCCCTGCAGGAGGCTCTGTGAGCATCAGTATGGGAACTCACCACGGGTTCGAATCAACGGTCATGTGGCGGCCCGCTTTCCCTTTATTCCTCTGCCTCTGGATTACATCCTGCCTGAGCTGCTGAAGAATGCCATGAGGTAACCTTTCAGTCACACAGTATATTGGTTAATAAAATGTATACAAGACAGATTTTGATTTGGTCACTTAGTTTGAACCATTGGTGGTTTTGTGTCATAAGGATAATGCAGACAGCAGTGAACCAATGTCAGTCTACCTTCTGGTGAATGCTGCTGTTTGAACAATGAACTATGGGAGTCTGTGTTCTTGATTGTCTACCATTGTGGGGACCAAATGGCCACACAAGGACGGTTAAAGTCATGCACATAGAAACCTACTCTGTCTCTTAGTGCATGAAGGACTTTTGCATTGTGTCATGGTTGCCTTTGGTATAAGGCCAGGAAAAATAGATCGTTGGCTTTCCTATCCTGTTGTGCAGGATTGTTGTGGGTTTGCAATGAACTCTGGCATAATTATGGTAAAATAAATAGTTTTTGTTGAATAACATGACACTAATCCGTCAGACACATTAGGGTTGTGAAATAAAAGACACCAGTACAAAACTGAGCTTATGAGCTTTGCATAATCTATATGTCTTTCCTGATCTGATTTTATAGCATCGTAAGGTGTCAGACCTGTTTTGAAACGATGTACTTTGCATTAGCTACCAGACTGAAATGTATTGATTCTTGAATTAATTTGTATTAACATTTTAGGAGTACAAGATTAGAACCGTTTCATATTCCCAGTTTATGGAAGAATATTCACAAACGGATAGTTTATTCACAAATACATAGATAAAGATAAAGATTTTTCACCCGTGGATTATAATAATTCTAATGAAAACAAAAACGTCACCCCTCACTGTTTATTTCTTCAGTTTCTCTTGAGAAATATTTATCTATATGAAAGTTATTATGATAAGGACACTTTTTTTTGTTCATAATGTTTGTTATTCTAGAGGTCAGTGAAACTGTAGGACTGACCTACACCGAGTTGAACCTCCTGTGAAAAGGGCCTGTTATATTTATGCTCTCTGAGTGTTGTGCAGTCTTCACAAGGTTTAAATAAGGTCAGCCGTCTGTTGTGGCTGACATTGGGTGCCTGCCAGTTTCCTCACGTGTTTGAGCTCTGATTGTATGGGAAAGGTTTTCTGCGTCTGTAGCAAGAAATGTAAAACATTGCATGACGAGCTTTTTTTAAACTGCCCCTCAAAAAAATAAAAGCTGCTGAACTAATTTTAACACTCAAGCGAGCCAATTGCGTAGTTTCTTATCTTTTATAATTTATATCTCAAATGCCAGCATAATACTCAGTGTACAGGCCTCTATATCAAGTCTGTAGTATACGCTGTCTATAGTCTTAATTTCTACATGTAAAATAGCAGCTGTATACGGAGCAGCCATTTGCTGAGTCACTTTAAGGGACTGTTCCAGGATCAAGTTGAACGCTACGGACTACATCTGTGACAAAAGAGATTCCGCTTGACTTTCAGTTTGTAAAAATCAAACAAAACTCATTTGCGCAAATGGATATCATAAGAGATGTTGTAACTGTCCATAAAATACTGAATACTGCTTTTGTGGTACCGAGACCACATGATCAGAAAAACATCTGGTTTCGAATCTGAAACGTATCTTTAATTGTGTTCAAGGATGATTGCAGAGAACGCATGATATCTCAGTTGAAGCTGACCCTTTTTACAAGCTCGCTTGACTCCTTTCCCTCTGGTCAGCTGAGGACGATGTGTTCTTGGCAGTAGATCAAGTCACCACAAACATCTACAGTGCTCTGTATTGACAGTGACCCGAGACGCAGTCTGTGATACTCATCACCTACTCATTAAGTTCCACATATATTTGATTTCTGTTTTTTTTTTCTGAGGGCTAGTGTTGGTACTGAATCACGGTTCTTTCTTCTTGTGATGTGTTCACATCACTCCTTTGTGAAATTGCTTCCAAAGCTCTTGTTATCTCCTGAAGGTGAACAGGAGATGTGGAGAAGTGCTTGGAGACCCTTCGTAGTTGCTTCAGACCTCTAAACACCTTTATAATACACTTGTTATAATAATATTATATGCTAATCTTGTTTGGTCGAGATTTCTCATAAGATGTTTTCTGGTGCTCAACAGAGCCACCATGGAGAGTCATTTGGACACCCCTTACAATGTGCCTGATGTGGTGGTCACCATTGCCAACAACGACACTGACTTTGTCATAAGGTGAGTCTGTAAGCCGGCACTAATGGGATTAAACATTACCATCTATATCGCTGTATTTTCAGAATCGTTAATTTGTGATATGTATGAACTAAGAGGTATTCGCTATATTTCACACTGAATAGCAAAAAAAAACCAACTGAATTTAACTGTTTGGACTGAGGCATTTGGTTTGGATTGGCTTTTACAAATCAGATTCATGATCTTAAGCTTTCAGTTATCAGACGTTTGGGCTCCTGTGTACACACAGATCTTATCGTCCAGAGTTCTGTCTATTATCCCACTGTGCAAACTCGAGTGGGCAGAATGGTAAATTTGCTCAGTGCCTGCAGAGGTTTTAACCATAGACACTGTTTGTTTTACTGTAAACATCATCTTATTAACAGAATGAAACTCGGTCAGTGCTCCATGCTGACTGTTTGTGCCTACCAGTTTTGTCATGTGTTTATACACCCACACACATACAATTTTTGGGGAGGCACAACCTCTCAGCTGTTTTTGCTCTTTATGTAAGTAACAGAAGCATTTCTGTGTAATAGCTATAGTTAAAATTATACACGCAGTTGAATCCGAATTGTGATGTGTAAATGGTTTCGCAGGATCTCGGATCGTGGTGGCGGGATTCCTCACAGCATTTTGGATAAAGTGATGGATTATCACTTCAGCACAGCTGAACAGAGTGCACAGGATCCCCGCATGAACAATCTCTTCAACAACTTGACCAACAGTGGTCCTCAGTCTGGACCTATGCATGGGTAAGAGCAGCCACTGTATAATTAAACTCAAAACTGGCCTGATAAATGTGTGGATTCAGTTTAACTTGGATCATGCGTTTTAGAAATGAAATGCTTTGATTTGATGCTGAGATTTTAATGGAAAGATGCTTTTTGGAACATGCTTTTTCGCATGTAAATATTTACATGCTTTCTATTAAAGATGCGCACATGCAGCGGAGTACCTGCATTCTTGTAAGGTCAGTACTGTAGCTAAAGTGGTCTGTCTAGACTGATCCGGTTTCAGTCTGTTTGGTCTGAATCTGGAAGCGCAGGGTTGCACTGCCTCTCTCAGTTGGACTCTGTGAGAGAAACTAATTTTGCCGTCTGCTGGCTGCTTTGGACATTGTACATTAGCAGCAACTGTTGCCCATGTAAAAGTGTTTCTCAGGTGAAGCGCACAGAAGACTCAACATGCATTTCATGATTTCAGTAGTTTGGTGTTAGCATGTTACTGCTGTTTTTATCTGAGCTTGTCACAGTGCATTATGGGATGCATACAGTATTCCTTTTGAATTTGACCAAGAGATGTGCCTTAAAGCTGCCTACATAGGGCAGATGACTACAGGAAAAGCATCCTTAATTTGAAGAAAGGTTGTTAACCATTTAGGAAAGTGTTTACCACAGTTTCATGTTTGTGCTTATTTGATGAATTGTGAGGTATTATACGCCCACACTAAAAACTATCAATGATGTCATTTTCTATCTCCAGGTTTGGCTTTGGACTGCCCACGTCTCGAGCGTACGCAGAGTACCTGGGAGGATCCTTGGCCACCCAGTCGATGCAGGGCATCGGCACAGATGTGTACCTGCGCCTTCGACACATTGATGGCAAAGGAGAGAGCTTCAGAGTCTGATGTGACCGCCTATTTGATGGAGCTTGTGGGTGTGTCGCCATGTTGTCTCAGCACAGTTTTAAAGGTTTTAGAGGTCAAAGGTAAACCGAAACAGAAAGATGACCTATTGCTCACATTACCGGTCCGACCGTCTTTCCTGACATACCGCAAAAGCATCACAGCTTTTTATGTTTTCTGCAGCTTGTGGGTGTCGTGCTTGTAGGTTGTGACCGGATGCAACCTCTGAAAATGCACTGCGAGTAGATCACTGTGATTTAAAGAAAAAAAAAAGCTCAGCCTTAAAGCTAGATCATGACCATTCAGATGTAAACCGTGTGATGAGAATCTGGGAGGAGATGACTCGAACGTTGCATATTTCTCTCCCAAATGTGAGCAAGTAGTTTAAACTCTTTAAGGACTCGAGAGGGAGAGATAGAGACGAACAGATGAGAAAGGCTTTTAGTAATCCTCTATTGACTATAAATCGTGATCTACTGCCTTACAAAAAAGACGGGTTCAAAAAATGTTGTCAGTCTTGCTTCACTTGTCTGATGTTCTGCTATGATATTTTTGACATTTCACATTAACCACACGGGCTTAAGGGTTTGTTGTATGTTTCATGTTTAAATTGGTATGACGAAAGAAGGGTTAGCACGCTGCAAAATATGTTGTTTGTCATTTTTATTCATCAAACAGTGTTTATTGTGATGTTATTATTTGAATAGATTTTGTACACCCTACTCTGCTACAAATGTGGCATTTCGTGGGTTTTATTTGGTTCATGTTCCAGAAGTTCCAGCATGTAAGAGACAAATGACCTTTGTTTACCAGAAAGAAATTCTCCCCAAATGACAAACATATTCTGAAATACTAAATGAACTGCTCAGCTAAGTTCAGCTACACAATTTGAAACAATAGTACATAAGGTCTACAAAATGGATGTTGTGTCTGTGGAGTTTTTTTCTCTGTTCACATTTAATGTGTTTTTTGGAAGAGCCAGAAAGTACTGCAAATTAATTGCCCAAGTTTGCCCCCTACTGGTGTAATAGTAGCATTAACTTTGAGTCTAAACGAAGCAACCCACGGGGACATGCTGATGAACTGCAAGAATGATGGTTAGCAGAGTTTTGGGATTTAAACAGACTAACACGCACATATTAGCCTAAATTCCATTGTTTATATAAAAGGCCAAATGATGGCATATGGCACGCAGAATGAGTATGGGATAATTTCATTGTATTTCTTTTTCTTGATGTGGAGTTTGTATTTCATAGATGCCAAATACAGTTTCGGGCATTATAAATTCTGGATGAGAATATTTGTGTCTTATTTTTATCCTCTATTCATAATGTGTCAGTAGTTATTCAGCACACTGATCAGTTGAAAAGATGTCTGTAGTTGTGATGAGCTACAGTTCAACCTAGGTGAACTTGAGAGAAAGTGACCTCATTAACTAACAATTAACCTGAAATCCAGTTAAGGGAATCTTTGAATTACATACATATATAAAAACAAAACGCTTATTATGGTGCGTGGTCTTTTGAGAATGATTTAAAAAATGACACATTAAAATAAAATAAATTGCTCAGATTGGCTAAAGAGGAAGTTGATCTAGCCCATGTCGTGCCGTTTCAGGTGAAGTTTCTACATTTAATAAATACGTCATGCTGTATAGGCACTTAGCCTATTGAAACACGTACAAATGAATAATTTACAGGAATCTGT
>JAZGTI010000794.1:0-54328 GCA_036877585.1 Botia kubotai | reverse complement strand
TTCCAAAACCATATTCATTTAACGAGTTCTATATCGTCCCTTATGGATGTCTTACTATATCTGTTATCTACTACATACATGCTCGTATGTTCCAGCCAGAACTGTAAAAGCTATAAGTAGCCAAAAGTCGCTTGATAATTAAAGAGTTTTCAGGAGAATTTTAACCAGTTGCTCGTTCTGTTCTTTAACACAATGCTATCGGTTCTCCGTATCTAGATTAAATCCCTCTGTCAGGACATGATCAGGTGATGATAAATGGCCCAATTCACTGCAGAAGAGATTTCGGGGTCCATTAAATTAATGGTCTCTGGAGGAGCACCAGTGCTTGATTGATATATGATTTTATACAACAGTCTGACTTGAACTATATTCCATTTTTATGCCTTTAATAAACAATAAGGCTTGAAAAATACCAACCAAAACATGGCAGACACTCTTAACATTTCCACCGGTCTATTTATAACACAACGTTCCCCACCAAATGTTCTTGCCTACTATAAAACGTGACGTTTATTTTAAACGCGCTGCCAAAACACGAGCCAAACACACTCATCTCCGGCATATTAGGAAACCATACGGTCACGTTTAGGTTTGGCTTCTTACTTCTCCAGACATGCACAAATACACTTTTACCATATAATCAGAGGAGTACTAAAGCCTTGAATGCTTCATTTCATGTTGAGAAAGTCTATACATCATATATAAAAAGGTTATTCTTACATTGTAAGCGGAACGTTT
Source organism: Botia kubotai (assembly GCA_036877585.1). Classification (NCBI taxonomy): domain Eukaryota; kingdom Metazoa; phylum Chordata; class Actinopteri; order Cypriniformes; family Botiidae; genus Botia; species Botia kubotai. Next base: position 53,590 of record JAZGTI010000794.1, on the reverse strand, counting down.
TAAAAACGTTATAGAATTAAAATAACGAATAAGGTTCTTCTAACAAGCAATAATGTTAATTCAACATGTAAAATACTGGACGCTTTGAATATTCACTATAACATCCTATAACATTTTTGTTACTTTATAAAAACGTTAGGGATACGTTCTTGACAGCTAACAATTTCAATATGAAATTGTTTACTTGGGAACCCTTCTCCTGCAATGAAGGTCAGATTATCTTTTCAAATTAAATTCTGTTTTATAACAGTAAACACAGTCACCTATTACAGTCATTTCAACCACACTTTAAACTGCACACCGAGCTGTCTAAAGGACGCCCAAAATGTAGGTTTACTGAATTTCATTTGAGGTAATGATAGGTTATATTGCCATGTAAAATGAAATGCTCTACCTGTAATGGCCCTACAAGTGAAAACGTCATACCTGAGTGCTTGATATTAGAGGGCGGAGCTAATCATGAGCTGTAATTTAGCGCTGTTACTCCATCTTCCTGTTGTCACGGGCAACCAGAGCCACTCAGAACCCACTCTATTTTCCCTTCTCATCAGGAGTCCAAGCTTATTTTCGTACTTATTCTTTTCATTTCTGTCACAAATAACCACACAAACCCACAGACACACATAAACACACACTACTCCTGTCACCTTGCACCTCGACCTGCTGGTGTTGTCACCCTGCTGCGGCCCATGCTGTCACTCCCAGTTTGTCTGTTTGGGACTGCCCAAAGAAACACACACACACACACACACACACACACTTTAAGCAGCCTTTTGCAACTTTAGGAGACAGATTTCAGCATCCACAGAGAGAAACAGCAGTGATGCCCATGAAAGTTGGTTTGTTAATCAGATAAACGTACAAAAACAGAATGTGGTTGTTTACATATCTGCTTTAAACAAACTGCTTAAACAAATACAGCAACAGAGCCATAATGCTGCCATTTCTGGAGAAATCAGCCTCTGGATGACTCTGCATATTAAGGTGGGGCAGATGTATTTTAAAGGGATAGTTCACTGAAAAATCACCCTCATTTCAATCCAAACCTGTATGACTTTTTCTGAGGAACACAAAAGAAGATATTTTGAGAAATGTGGTGGAGTGGTTTGGCGTCCATACAATAGAAGTCAATAGGTGCCACTGTTGTTTGATAACCCACATGCTTCAAAATATCATGAATATATATATATAGTCATACAGGTTTGGAATGACCAGGAGTGAGTAAATGATGGAAAAAAAATCCATTTTGGGGTGAGTTATCCCTTTTGAAACTGCTGCAGGGGTATTTGAGGTCACTTCTCTTGTCATGGTAACTCATCTCTGGGTTGAGCTGCAGATGGGAGGAGAACGTTAAAGGAGAGACGAGGAGATGCGAGCTGGGAATCAACGACACAGCTCCACCTGAGTTCAGCATCCGCGTCTGAGCGCCATCTGATAGACATCTGGCGTGTGTGTGAGAGAGCGTCTGTATTGATTTAATGTCTGTCTCGCTCTCTCTGATAGACGACATTGGATGTGATTAATGTCCACTCTTCAACACAGCGAAATATGAAATATGAAAACTGCACACACCCAGACACATTTTCTCTTCCTCTCTCTCTTTTTTTGGTTCATCACTTCATTCATCTTTTGCCCGAGAAACATACAAATCACAGAAACATATCTGACAAACATCTACTGTTGCATTCTTTCTCCTTCAAACATTGTCCGGTTAAACAGGATTGTGGGTGATTAGTGAATTAAACTCAGGTTTCCTTAGAAATACAGCGATTTAACTGTTGGAATTCGGCCCACCGTATATAAACAAAACTATATGATGTTAATCCATCATGCTTAAACACAGAGGAGCACCTGTGACTGTTTTTAAAAATGCTAACCTTCAGGTAATGGAGCAAAAAGAAAACACAGAGCATAAACTCTAAACATCACCTCTGACAAAGTTACCCACTCTACAGAGAATACTACATCAGTGCCAAGAGACCCTTAACACAACAACTTCAAAGTTCAGAGCACCAGCATCAGCCACTTGATGATATGTCGAGCACATATGTCAGCGCACATCGGTGCTTTAGTGCTCTTGTGGGGTTTGCAGGTTCGAGCCTGGATTGCACCATGTCCTGATTCTATTTTCTCCCTCCAATCTCTATTGTTTTTTGATAAACAACAATTCCTTCTAACAATAGGCAAAACGCTCCAGTAAAAAGTCCACAAAATAATCACTGCATTACTTTATTTTCAGTGAAAATAAAGGCACAGAACGCTGTCTGTTTTGTGCCTCATTCTGATTAAGCAAACAAAATAGTTAGATGCAGTATTGCTCAAGACTGTGCTGAAGATAAAATGATGCGGTTAACCCAGACTCCAAATTCTGGAATTCCTTAAAGTCTTGTTAAAACATTGCAATAGCATTGCTTTTAAAATTGTGTTTACGCGAGTGATTGATGACTCATTTAATGGGCTTCTTCTGAATGTGAAGTTAGAGACTTTAGGAGGCCAGACTTCCACGATGAAATTCCCCTGAGCTTAACAGTCACTGACCCTTTTAAAGGGACTGGCTGGACACTCAGCCTCTTCATACCATTGATATACACTCTAATGAGCGATAAATATAACCAGGCGAAGAGGGAGGGGGAGGAAGAAAAGAGCATTGCAAAACTATATGCGACCATATCAGCTTTGAATGGGCGATCAAGACTGCCAGTTACACATAACTGTCGAGGACTTTTCAAAGACAAAAGCATGTTGAATTAATTAAGAACTGAAAGTTATTTAAAGCTCTGCATTAATGTATTTACATTCGGAAGCTTCGTCAGGTAGGTTTTGCTGCCATTTTCGTAATAAGCCTTTTTATGCATCTCAGCAAAACATACACCAGCTGTCTATTAAAAAGCCCATATTCCACACTATTGTAGCGTTTTATTCTCCTTCCCTGAGGTCCACTTATAACGTTAGTCACCAAAACGGCCTTAATTTTCTTTTGCACAGCCTTTCCCCATCTCTCAACTGTTAGAAAAGAACAGACCGTTTCCGCCGCTGTACCTTTAAGACGTGCAATTTAAATGATTTACGCTATGATTGGCTAATGTCTGGGCAGGCCAAGTTGACGGTAAGGAAACAATAATTGGTGAAAAGACTAAAATTGTAAAAAAAACATTTACGTAAAAACACAAAAAAAATTAATGTGCGATGGCATTATGCAACAATATAATATAATATAATATAATATTGTATAATATTATATATTATATTATAATAATTATATAATAAAACATAATAATATAATTTCTTCAATGACTGTGACTTCAACACAGGAGCACAGATGGTAACTTAAATAACAAAACAAACTAGAACAAAACAACTAGAACAAACTACAAAAAAGGCTTCAATTAACTGTGTATAAAAGTTACCTCAATTTAATTTGTAATTTGAGTGTTTTTATGTTTTGATCGTGCAGATAACCAACACCATCCAATCACCCCCTCAGCTCCAGCTATCAACAAGCCCTTGTTAGGTTAATTAACACATCTTAACACAGCCAAAACCCAGCTACAGTTTCATAGCACACAACTCAGTGAGGGTTGAAAAGTATTAGATCACACACACACACACACACACTGGATCATGTGTAGATTTGAGACTGATAACTGCAGACAATCCTGGATGGTTTTTCAGAAGTGACAAGCTCCACAAAAAGACAAGGCAGAATGAGAGAGGGACAGGAAGGACGTTTGCCAAACTGGCAGCTGAGCTCAGGAAGTCAGATCAGGTCACGATGAGACGTCCAAATTCAGAGTGCATCTTATCTGTATTGGCTAACAAAACTGAGCTAATCTAATCTTAAAGAAACAGTGTATCATTATTTGTTCTCATTTCATTTCATACGTTCCACATCTTCTGAATTCATACAGCATTGTGTGAGGAACAGACATTTTAGGTGCACTGTTCCTTTAATTCCTGACCGTATTTTTTGCGCTGAACACCTGCGCTGAACTCCCCGAGGGCAAGCATTAACCTCACACAGATTTACACAACCATTATTTACATTTACACCACAATAATACGATGAAAATTCATTCAGCCACATTGATCTCCGCTCTGGGCGGTACTTTGGCAGGCCTGGCCTTTGGGAAATTGAAAATGGCCACTTCTGTCGTCCAAATATGATTTTCCGCTGGTCGTTTACTGATTTATAAACGAAAGAAGAAAAAACTTTTTTTCAGTCAGAGTGTTCCGGAACAGTTCCTAAATCATCAACAGGGTGAAAATGTTTATTACCAGCATCTGTCGCGCTGAAACAATAGTCTGTGGACGCCTGGATGCGACAACTACACAAGTTGTGATTTCCAACTATTATTCATGAATCTTCTGCAGATCAGACAGTTTTTATTGCTGGTAAACCAACCATTATCTCCGATTTAATGTTACCAATGCAATATTTATGAGCGCTCACAAAGCTACGACTGTTAAACGAACACAAATGAACATATTACGTTTGATTTTGTCATTAGTGGTGTTTGCTAAGATAAAATCAATGACCATCACTCATACCAAAAGGTTAACACGGAGTATCAAACTATATTGCGTAACCCATCACAGAACGCTTGTGCTACAGACCTGAATTATACCTCAATTTGTGTGGCTTGTGAAGCAGAGGATAAACAGAACAAAAAAAAATACCAGCCAGATTCTCAACCACAACTGTGCGCTCCGAGAGGTACTTCTGGAGATTCTGTGGGTGGGAATACTTTGAAAGACTTTGATATTACTTTGTTAAACCTATAAAACGGAGAAAAGCTAAATCAGGTAAATAAAATAGTTTGTGTCGGTCAACACAAATTTCTGATTTAAAAAAAATCAGAAAATCGATGAAGTACTTGAGATAAGTACTGGAACATCAGAGAACACCAGAAGACTCAGTGAAACGATATATATCTAAGGACCACAATATCACAATACAATAAAAATGTAGTTTTAGTAAAGGTACAGTTAATGTAAAATAAATATTCCACAAAGACGGCTCTACTGTCAGAGTTTCTTGCTAAGGAATAAAGAATGTGGTGAGGGAGAGAAACCCAGCTTGGCTCCATTTGATAAAGCTCCACTCAGGAGCACTTTATAAGGACAACATGCAAAATCCTGGACCCGTCCTCATCCCTTTCATGCATTCTCCATCCCTGCATGTCTTACTCGCACCCCTTTCATTTCCTCTGCCCCGCCCCTTTTGCTGCCCCTCACACACAGTAGAGTGATTGTGACGGGGTAAAAGGGGGCCGGTAAAGTGGTGTTAAGACATGGATGTGTGCTGGGCCCGTGCCAGTTTATGGAGCACATCTCCTAACCCACTGAAGCACAATCGCGGCCCATTTTTTCCTGTAATTAACACACAAAGACAGAAAGGCAGCACAAAAGTAAGGACGAAAGAGCGAGCGAGAAAGAGAGAGAGCTTGATAGAAGCTTAGCCAGTCATTTCAAAAACAGTCTGCTTGGCTGGGTTTCCATGGTGAAAGAATCCCGCCATCCCTGTACGCCTTCCAGAATCCTTGTTGCTGTGGCGAGACACAGACTCGAAGCTACAAGGAAGTCAATGAAAAGCAAACAAGCGAGACAAAGGAGGGCCCTCGGGCCACTTAAACATCACAGTTTATGAACACATTAACAGAGTTAACCAAAATGAAAGCTACATCCGGCCTTGGCCGGGTTAAGACCTTGTCCATGAGTGTTAACAAGCTAGGTGCCACACACACACATAGACATAATCAACCCCTGCCCCCTACCCTCCTCTTGGCTGTCCTCTATGCTAATCCAAACAGCAGGGTTGGATGCCTCACTCCGAGCACCACCGACACAGTATGTGTGTGTATGTGTGTGTATTTGGACCCCAAACACACTGTGGAAGCCCTTCGCTGGACGACTGCGATGCCAGCTCAAACAGTGTCTCTTCCAGCATGCACTGGAGTCACACACTGGAGGTCAGACTTTACATCAAAGGGCTACAGCATGGCAAGGGGACGAGAGAGGGCCGAGTTTCTCCCAGCGTACAGATAACGTCACGCTTCAAGGGGAATCAATGTCATAAAGATATACTTCAATAAATGCCACCACATCTGCTAGTGTTTACAACCATAAACAGACGATACGGGGGGTGAAAACACGAAATAACTGTGCAAATTGCAAAACCGTGCATCGTATTCACTCACCACGAGTATTTAAATCAAGTCACTGTCACATTTATTCGCCATTAACATTGTGCAGATAACAAGAGGTTAACAAAACTTAATTTTCTGTATTTTACAGATGCATCTCTGAGATGTCTTCTGCATTTTCTAGTAGTCTTGGCAAAGGCCATTGATCAAATGATGATGATATAAATTAATGAACGAGCAAGCTTTTATTTCCAAGTATACGTTCTTGCTTACAGATGCTTCCAGAGCACAGAAGAAGGTCACAGAAAGACAGATAAAACTATACATAAGTAAATAGAAATGATTTTGCTTTACACAAAAGACAAAATGCAACGAGGTCTGCTATATATGCACGTGCTGGGTGTGGCTGAATTCTAAAGAGCTGATTTCACGTGTCTGGATGGCTGGGCTTCAGCTGTATTGTAAAGCATGCTAGACTGCAGTATTCTCCTGCATCCTGCATCCTGCATCACTGAGCTCTCACAACCGAACAGCAAGATTGTGAACTGTGCTGTGCAAATTACCCTCAGAACTCATTTTGTTGACTCGTTTTTGTGGGCCGTCGCCTGATTCGCATAATTCCTATAATGAATCAGGTGCTAAAACTATGCAGATACATAAAAATAGTTACCATTTCATGATGCAAACACAGTGGACTCATTTTAGTTTCAAAAAGATGGACAACCCATACACAAATGTAATGTACATATTAGTGTATATATGCCCATATATGCCAATATATGCTATATTGACATATAAATCTATATATATAATATATATATATAATAATTATTAATAAATATGTTGTGTACATACACATACAAATTACACATACATACATTGCATTTTATTTACATATGTGACATATATAACTAATATATCACTAATATACGAGTGTAATATATATATATATATATATATATAATGTATATATGTAATGTATATATGTAACATATGGCAATATCACACTCGATATATGGACATATAACATATGTCATATGTTACATTTCTGTATGGGAAATCAAATCTTCAAGTCAAGTAGACTTTACGGTTGCAATTAAACATTTAAAAAACATTTCGATAGACCCCCACATTCTTTTCCATTCTGTTGCCGTCCATCTAGCTGTGTGTGAATTCAATAACTTGTGTGTTTACAACAGCTAAAATGAGCCCAACACAAATGAACCAAATTAAAGAATAAAAGCTGCTGCAGATCAACATTATCTGATCATGGCCCTTAATCACTTACTGTATGAAGCAGCAATACTTGACTAAACACACACACACCTCTCCTTGACCTGCACTGTTAATGATCTTCAGATACTTCGACGGGTGGTATAAGATGAACATGCGCTCCATTTTCTGCATAATCGTGCCATTGCGCATCCATAGAGACCCATAAAGGGTATGTCTGTGTCCCAGCTGGGAACCAGCGATTAAGTGGCTATGCTGGTGATGAGGTTGTCTATGATAAAGTGATAGCCTCCACATGACTTGGTGGTTAGCACAGTGTGCTCGCGGTGCTCATGTGGAAACATGGGTTTGAATCTGGCCCGCATTCTATACGTTTCTTCACTAACTGGGGGGGAAAGTGGTCTATATTTAAACTGAATAAAGTAAATATACAGCAGAATGACAAAGTTCAAGCAAGCGTTACCGTTATTGCATGCGTATTGCATGCATTATTGCATGCATTGCATGCGTCTTTAATTAAACAAACATATCAAATAAACGAAACATAAACATTTTTTAAAATAAACTTTAAATAGACATTTCGAGTGTTCTCGCTCGCTGTCATTCTTATTTTACGTGCCAACAAATTAGGATGTACAAGTCAGCCACCATATGCGGTCTGTTGCCTCACTTAATCTGACCCATAAAGCACTTAATACATGGAATGAGGCCAAAGATAACCTGCGGTTCATTAATACCATTTCTAAATGTTGCTTTTATAGCCGATACATTACAATGACAGCCGATCGTTTCCTTATTGGGATGTAAAATAAATGGTCTGAAAACGATTCTGTCATCCCTGTATCTGAATGTCAACAATACCAGACTCAGATTGACAGTACCTGGAGATACAGCTGACTGGAGCGTGTCTGGACAACTCGGTCCCCTTCCAAATGACCTTGTAAAAGTTTGTCCAGATCCAGAGTTGAACCGAGGTTTGGACCATGAAACCAATGGCCATTAAACCAAATCTGACAGCATTCTAAAAGATCCACATCAAAAGATGGCAAGAAGCAGTTTGGCTCGCCATACATGCTGTGACCCTTTGACACTCGATTCTGACAGGCAAATACTACCTCCCCAGAAAGCAACTGGATACTCAAGCCGTACTTAAAGGAATAGTTCATCAGAGAAATTCTCTCATAATTTAATCAGCCTCATGCCATCCTAATTGTATACGACTTTTATCTTCAGGAGAACATGATCAGAGTTATATTAAATAACATTCCTGGCTCCTCCCAGCTTTATAATGGCAGTGAATGGGGCCCGAAAAGTAATCCATATGACTCCAGTGTGTTAACATGTCTACTGAAGCAAAACAATACATTCATCAAAGAAGCGTTCACATTTTTTAGATAAACTATTTCTGTAAACACTGATAAATCTAACACAATATCATAACTATAGGGATTTATGCATATTAGTTTTAAAATGGTAAAACAATACAATGTTCCGAACGAATTGCAATATGCCCATGATTCATATGATAAAGTACACCTGTGATCACCTGCACGGACACCAGTGTGAACTTAAGAACTGACCTCATATATCTCCTAAAAATGATTTTTATATCCGTTGGTTAATTGCATCATGGCAGACAAGATAAAGATGCCAAATAAAGATTTCCAGATACACTACATGGCCAAAGGTATGCAGAAACCCCCTTCTTAATTAAACACTTTGTTAAAAGCCATCCCAGAAGCGTGAAATGAAGAGGACCAACCTCCTATTAAAGTCATTGTTTTGAAATTAAATGCTCAACATGCACACATGGGTGCTGTGTTTGGATACCCACAAACAAATGTACAAGTGCATGAAAGTATATGTAATGGTCAACTGTGAGAAAGGAATATATGAAAATATACAATTTGACACCTCCAGTCCACTGCCAGCTTAACCAATGTCACAAATGACATCATCATCTTCCAATGTTCCACTATTGTGACAATGTGATAATTAAATGGACCCTGTTTAGTCTGTGTGTGAGTGACACGAAAATGTGCAAGTGTGTGTTGGCTGATTTAGACGTGCCCCGTTACTGAGACCAACAGACAGATCTTTAGTTATTCGTCTTTTTCTGCGTGTACACTGCTTTACTAAAGAGCTCTTTAGTTCCAGAGTGGGGAATATACATATGGTACTTAAATCTCTACCACGCACAAACACTCAGAAGTGTGCAGCACCAGAGTGATATTCCCTAAGGCACACTGCGAGAGGTTAGAGCTTCTGAGCTCATCTCTCATCTCATCCTCGTCATGCGTGCAAACACACAGATCGCATACGTTCACAGACTCCCGGCCGCGTGTCATGACAGTGCGGGGTCATCGTTGTGATGTCACTGAATCAAGTCAGTATTACATCATTAAACATCATACATTACAGTGGCACCTGTGGACTCTGACGGCAGCTTACAATACAATAACAATAATAAAAATAATAAATTAATATCGTTAGGTCCCCAAAACAAGGAGACACTTTTGCCCGATAAAATGGCGTTAAGGTTTATTTCCAAAAGTCCAAAAGACCCAGTTTTCAGTTTCAATAGAATATACGTTAAGCAGGAGAGAAACAGCACCTGTCAAGCCATTTAATGGGGTCTTTAACAATAGCGCTGTTATGTTGCGCAGAAGTCGTGGGAAGATATTCGACCAGCGCTGGTGCCGTGGTGATAAACCAATACAAATTCCAGTCGGGAGAAAACCACCACACAAAGTAATTAAACAATTATTTAGCAGATAAAATGCAATCATTCAATTCACAAAGCAGCAGGTCCATCAATGAAAGACAAACAGACAAACAAATAGATGTACTTTAGTGTTGCCCGAGGGATAATGCACTACACTACCACTATAAAACACAAGAGGACAAATCTGCACCAGCTTTCTTTTAAGAAACAACATCCTTTTGTTAATAGATGAGACCGATGAAATGTAATGTTTATATCAGCTATTACAACATAAGCCGCTTTCCGACAGGGTATTAATGCTATCAGACTATTCTGCCCGGATTAAAACAGAGAATCTGCCATCGCCAAGACACTAATCTGCAAATCCAATCGTGCTATGATGCTAATCTCTGTCTAATCTAATGGGAAACGGTCTATCGCTGCTCGGAGCGAATTAGTGTGTTTGTGCTGCCGCGGAACCGCTCAGAGCTTTTATTTCGAGGGAAGACTTTACATTGAGATCATCAGAGACGTCTCGAAAAGCACAAGAAACGAACACACAATGATGAACGCGGGCGATAATAAGGGCATATTGTGCCTCTCACTCCACATCATTAAAGGAGCAAGAGATTTGCTGCTATTCTCTTCTAATAGCATCATCATCATCACATAATGTTCTGGAAATCTCTTTCATTTTTCCCCGATTCTCCCTCTACACAAAACTGCTTTAATCTTTCGTCTCTCTCTGATCATGGCTGGCATCGCCTTACAGGAGGTCCTGCTGGAGGAAATCCTGTTTTGAGAAAACTTGGGACGGATGTCCCAGGCAATCCTCATTAATTTGTATTGCTGTATAGTTCTTAACAACAGTTCTCTGTCAAAAATAAAAAACTTCTTTATCTTTAGATGGATGCATAATGAAATCCTATTGGTCAGAATTTATGGTATCGGGCAGCTTTAGACCAGGGCCTGTTTTAGGCCTTCCCTATGGATGAGTTAAAAGTAGGGTAGGCAAATTTAGAGAGCTTTGAAAGCATAAGATCCCGCCCTCACTACAGAGGGAGCCACGCCTCCTTCAAAACAGTTGAACACATACATATTTTGATAGACAGGTGGGACAACGATTGGACAAACATTTTATGGTGCTGTCCCATTTCACAGAAGACATATATGTACATAAATATATTTAGACAACTTAGTGATTGATATAAGATGTCAAAAGACCTTCAACCAGCATAACTAAATAAAAATTAAAAAATCACCTACCCTGTCTTTAACTGGTATGACAACAGAGGATTTCATATTTTGACTTGTGGATTAGTGGCACACAAAACTGGTATTTTTTTATGGATATTATGACACAACTCTTTTAATCCTGCACCAACGCGTTCATTTAAATATTACTTTATGAACGTTATAAACTTTCTGTTTAGTAACAGCTTTATATGAAGTGGTCACACAGAGCATAAATTCTGATGACCAAAGATCACATTCCCTTTGAAACAGCATATTTTCATCCCCGTTCCTCCCTTTTCCTCTGTGTCACTCACTTCCAAGGTCTTCCTGGCTGCACTCCGTCTACCCATTCATTTGCCCGCTTGAGTCATCGTTAAAAAGCACGCTGTGCCTTTTTGGCAGTTGGGCTCTAGACCGTGTGCAAAAACAACCATTGACGCAATTCAAGACAGCTGGATTCCTGGGAGCACTGTCCAATATATTCCTTATGATTGATGAAGTTTTGATTGATAACGCCGTGCACATTTTGGACACGTCTACATCTCCGAGCAGAAATTCACCCAAAATAAAGAGCTACCAAAGTTTCACGCGGATGTAAATGCGACATAATTTATGACCGCTCAAATATATATAATCTGTCCCTGTAAGCCGTCCTTCTCTCCAGCCAGAGTCTCTGAAGCCAATAAATCAGAACCAGATCTGCATGTGTTATTCATAAGATCACACAGCGCTAGAAAATTTATTAAACTCTTCTCACAGAATCTACCGTTGGAGTGAATGTGTCGCAGAGCCACATGAATAGATTGAAAGTGATTGGTTAGGGAAATACCTTTACTGTGGCAGCATGAAAACTAGTTCCTCTGGGACTAACTGGTAGGATGTGTGTGCTATAGCGGACGTCTATAGTCTTTCTCGGCTGTCTTTATATACTTCACGCCACCTGTGAAAGAGCACTTAACTGTGCTTCAGAGAAAGTTGAAAGGGCAACTGGCGAAGGTCACGGCGAACAACCAAAGGGTTTTCTCACCCTAAATGGAGGTAAAGATCCATTAGCAGCTCGCGCTGGCATTAAAGGGCGGTCGGGCTAAAAATAGGGCCTATTGAGGGAATAGAGAAGTCTCTTTGGACAGTCATCTCCCATTAAGACTGAATGACTGTTTCATTAGATGGATCAACTGGGGGAACTAACTCACTAATCATCAGATTCATGCACTAATGCAGGAGATCTGAAGTCTGTAAGGGAAGAAGATGGCGTTCATAAATCTCCCACAGTGGCAATTTGATCACTGGCATGTTAAAGCAGCCCATGTCAAGGCGAGTACGTGACTGTTTCGGTCTGTGATACCCACTCATGTTTCCCTGAGGTGCCGAGACACCTTTCGAACTTATTCGAACGATATTCCAGAAATAGTCCCTTCGAGGTGAACCTGAACTGATATAGACGTACACAAACCAGAATACCCGAAATGTCAGAGACCTTCTGAATCTGACATCTGTTTGGACCTCTTTCTCTGATGTCTTCGTGATAAAGTTTTCACAGAGTATCTTGTCCTTGGTAACTGTATTTCGTGCACCCCCCCCTCGCCTCTCTCGCATCCTCCCCCAGCCCCTCCACAACCTCTCCTGGAGAACACGGTCTCATTTCGGAGACAGACTTGCTGAGCTCAGCATCAGTGTCACACATGCTTCGTTACACCACACAAAATGGAAGAATATTTTAATTGGGTGCATTCGGAGCTACAAGCCCTCGCACAAGAAACTTTATGCCTCAGAAGCGGCTCCTGTACAGCTCAGTAGACTTGATGGAGATCTTCTTATGTTTCATTTAAGCATCAATTTTGTCCAGGATGTTTCTCCTAAAATTTCTAAGGAGAAGGAGCAACACATACAGAAGAAACTGCCAGTGCAGAGCTGTAACTGTGATGACAAACGCATAGCTCAGATCAATGGCAGAATTTGATCAGATATTTTTATACTAAACATTTTTTGATGACAAAACAATCTGAGAAATTGTTGAGAAACATGTGAGATGACGGTGCGTTTTTTAAAGTATCTGAGAAACAGCAGGCTTAATAGGACAGCACACTCAAAAATAATCATTCTGTTCATTATTACATACGGGTTGAAACAACAGGAGTGTGAGTAAACAAAAAACGTTTTTGGGTAAATCATCTCTTTAAGCAAACGTGTGTACTTGTGATATTAAATAGATTTTTTACTATGGACATCTCTGCTGGTTCTAAGTTGTCTTTAACAGAGAAAAATAATAATTCAGTTTAAACAAGCATGCATGTGATTTACTGAAAAATATCTTAATCCAGAAGACTCTATTGACCACCAGCATATAATACATAGATGCTCAGCTATCACGCAGCATGTTCCAGGCGATGTGTCTGACAGTGTCAACAGATCAATCAATACTCGTGATTGGATACAGACTGCCTTTCTGTTCCCCCTTTCAAACTGCACTTTTAGTTTCAGACTGACACAGAAGCCCAGAGCCAGCTCACAATTTAATGTTGTAAGAATGTTTCCATTAAGTAACAGAAATGTTGAAATTGTTATTTGAAAGTTCTAGGAACATTCAAAGTGCCCAGAGTTTTAGACGTTGAACTAACGTTATTGCATTTACATTTTGGCATTTAGCAGATGCTTTCATCCAAAGTGACTTACAAGGTGAGGAAAGCAATGAAGCAATAATATCATAGAGAGGCAATAACATAAAACGTGTTGTACAAAGTTACAAAGTTGCACACAATTGTTCAATATGTAATGCTTGGTTATAACATTATTCACGTATTTTTTTAACCTCTGTACAGTTTTTAAAATGTTCCACTATCTACTTAAGAGTAACGTTTTTGAAATGTGATAAATAGCATTTCATGACGCACGTTGCACACAAAACTGAAAAGACCTTCTGAATCTAGCAAGCTTTTATCTGATTGGCTGACTTCAGGCAACATAAGGTACTGTACTTAAGAGTCTCTACATTATGTGTTTTCTGTGCAAATCATTAAACACATTGTGATTGATGTTTTCACATGACAGGCAGATGCTCATCCTGTTGAAGTGGGCGGTTCACGGCCAGTGTTAAAGCTGGAAGAAGCACAAGGCCACAATCAAATGTCTAGCTATGCACTACTAACTAACCCAAAACAGGGGGTGGGTGGACACACCCGTCATCTTCTCCTGGCAGAATGAAATAGGACACTGACCGTTGCCTCTTTTGATTGGTCGTAATGAAAAGCTTTTAATAAAAACAGAGCGAACTGAGGAGGTCAAAGTAAACAGCAAAGTACAGCGTCGATATGTAAAACGGCTCATTTGCATATTAGTCACTATTTTCAAAACCTCCTCAACTCAAGTGGCACGCACACACAATATTTGTCCTCACAAAAACGTTTGTGAAGGTACCAGACGTTTTAGATGTAGCATATGTACGGGGGGGTCGTGATTGTGCCAAGATGAACGAGTATGTTCCTGGATCATGAGGTCAAGTTTGGCTGGTTAACACAGTCCTGTTAGCCCCTGCTGGTGGATGTCGTAACTACACCATCTGGTTAGATAAAGCATCTTTCACTGTTCACGGCCCATTAGCTGTTTATTCTGACGTAATGCAGATTGTTTTGCGAGCAACATAAACTACATGTTGCTATTATGTTTTCCAAGTGTATGGTGTATTTTTAAAGAACTTGAATCGTTTACACAGACTAAAATGGATTTTTCCAAGACCAATACAAGATGTTTATGCAGATGTCAGTGTAAGATGATGTCACAGTAAACATAATCCATGCGTGTATTAAGAACCTGTTTACCTACTGCAAACTTTTCTACGTGCAAAGTGCAAACACAGCATTTCCAGTGGAACAAGCTGTGGAAAAGTCTGAAAAGATTTTACATCCAGCCGGCCGATTCACAGTCACCACACCTTGCATTATTTTCAAATCAATTTTTCATGCTCCAAATTCAAAGCAGTACCTCAGCAACCTGTAAACTTTGTTTAACAGACAGGAAGACGAGATCAGGAGACGCCGAGCGCGCGTACGTACGTGTGTTCTAAGTTCCTCGCCACATGCAACTTTGCCAAAGTCAAGCTTTGTGGTACACACGTTTACAAACGCATTGATCAAGCCTCCCAAATCAAAGCCCGCTGTGGATGGCGGATCGATCCGACGGTCTGTTTGGTGTGCGTCTTCCTTCTCCTGTCCAAAGGAGTTTATTTTTGAAAAATGAAAAGACTCTTTTATTCGCCGTTGGATGGAGCAGCGACAAGAGAGATTTGTAGCGCGCTCACACACTCGGTGGGTTGTGTGGAGAACACACCCCCACACATGCAAAAAGGCGAACGGAGAGAGGGAAAAAAGACAGGATGAAAGAAATAAAGGATATGGGAGACTCAGGTGAAGAGAATAACAGAAACAGGTGCGAGATTGTAAGAAACAATAGAAGAGATTAAAACTAGAGAGAAAAGAACTAGCGTTAAAGAGAAGCTAACGATGAGGTAAAGGGACAGCTCACTTTCTCTGAATCTCCCTCATATTCCAATCTGGCTTCAGCACACTATGTGAGCATTATCTGTCTGGGGGGGGTCAATATAAGCACAACTGTCCAATTCAATCCTCAAAAGGCACTTCATTGGCCAGCACTTCAGGAGGCATGAAGCAGACAACAAGTGATTGGACAGACTGCCTGAGACCCAAGAGAGACTCATGGGTCCAAAACACCACTGGACAATGTCCATTTTATTCCATCCTTCTACTTGCTCTCCAGGGACTTGTCCAAAAAACACCATCTGAGAGCCACGCTGGTCCAGCCAACCGTAAGCGCTTGCCAAGCGGTCCGTTCTGCACAACATGTACCAAGAAGATGAGAGATGGCGAAAGAGAGAGAGCGTTACTCACGGGGCACGATACGACAACTGTCTGCCGGAGAAGATCTCTCTGTGAACAGTGCTTATGGAGCAATTTAAATGTACATTGGGTCAGACTTCTGCGTAGGATAAACCCATCAGCATGTTATTTACTGCCAAGGAGTGCAGCAATAGAGCTTCTCTCTGCTTATTAACACCCCCGCACCATGATGGGCCTGTTCCTTGTTCATTTCGAGCAATGAGAACCTTGTTAAAGAACGACGTCTTTAAGAAATGAAGCTCTCGCATTATACTTGCTTTGGACATTGTGTGGTGAAGTTACTCGTGTGGTTACTAATGTTTCAAGTTACTAATGTTTCAAAGAACTTCAGTATTTTAGCTTATGATACGTTTTTTACGCCAGAATAAAAGAACTTGGGGGAAAAGGACTATACATTAAATACAAAAATGTCAAGTTGTAATTAAAGTTGGCGTGAAATTTAAGGTAAAACATACTTCATTGTTTTAATGTAATTCAAAATGAAACGGGAAAAATAGAGGGTGTTTTTTCACAGGGAACTGATCCTAGAACAGTAGGTGTTTCAAAGCTAGACTAAGCATTAGAGGGGAGTGGTTCATGGCTTTGGCTCCGCCCAAACCATTAGACTGATGTCATCAGAGAAGGACTTCTGTTCCAGAGGGAAAGTACATTTTCAGATTTTGATTCAAGATTACGAGGGCACGTGAATTTAAATAACATCATAATGTACACGAATAAATCATTTATAATAAACACTGCAATTTTCTAGAAAAAATAAAACTAGTATATTTTGATTTCACGGTGATTAAAAACACAAAAAAAATTACAAATGCACAATACAATATTTAACATCATACTATGATTTCAGCTCGTATGTTTAGGTTTCAATCTGCACAGCTCTGATTCTAAATGCAACAGCCTGAAATGCAGGAAAAAGCAGAAATGTTTTCACAGTATTTTGGGCAGAATGTGTGCGTTCACTCTGATGGTGTTATGCCGGATGCAAACCAAGGTGAGACTGGGACGCCTTTCTGCAGCTGACACGAGTTTTACATTATTACAGGCGACTCTCACACGTACACACACGAAAATACTCTCGCACAAACACATCTGAGATGTTTACTTCACACTTCAGTGGTCAACAGTGATATGTTTACAATGTGTGATGAAATTTAAAGGCTAATTAAGTGGGTCAAGTCCTGAGGTTTCAACACAAACACAAATATTTACATAAACTCTGCAGTCTTATTTAATGAACATCATTTTGTGTCATGTTACGTTACATTCGCTGCAGTAATTCAGGCTTAGCAAAGCCTAACACAAAAGTTGCAAAAACAACATAAGCGTCAGAGAAAAGGTAAAAAGTGGTCATAAAAAATGAAATTACATCAGCTTAAAAAACTAAAACCACGCACTAAACATTAGAAGTGCACCTTAGGTGGAAAAAATGCTACAGAAGTGTAAAATATACACCCATATAACGCTAGACACAAACACACAGACTTGTATATGCAAGAATATTAACAGGAAAATGTACGCGCGCACACAAACACACATTCAGTACGTAGACTGGCCTGCTTCTCCCTTGGGGCCCTGAGACCAGATGTAGTTCACTCACAATACTACTAAAAATACAGCTCTGACTAACAGAAGAGATTAATTAAAATGAACATGGTTCACAGACTACCCCTCCCTCTCTGTTTGTCTTTCTCTTCCTCTCATTCTCATGTGTGTGTGTGTGTGTGTCCCCTCCTGTTAAACTCTTTTTCTTTGCTTTCTGTCCTTCTGTGTCTCCGCTGGGATTTCACTGAGTCAAATTCAATCAAGGTTAACGTTCGTCTGCATTCAGCTCTTGGAGATTCTCTTCTCAGAAAAGCCGAGCCTCAAACGAGGACGTCGTCTCTCACCTGGGATGTGAGAGAATACGTCAGGACGCGCAGGTAGGGATTTGAAGCGCACGAAATTCGTGGCTGTGTGTAACAGACCAAAGCAGTTCCACAGACTGAGACGATTTTCACAGTGATAGATTCCTCAGACATCGCTGGAGTGCTTTTAACCCCTGCTACAACAGCTTTACAAAAACACCTCAGGCAGTGAGCTGTCACACGAGAGGCTGAGGATTCAACTCTTTGTAAACACGTAACCTCAAGGATCAACCTGATGTTACGGCCTATTAGCTGTAGCGGTTCCTACAGACAGAGAGAGAGAGGTCAAAAGGTGCTAGAACACATCAGCTGCCAGACTCCGGCCTCCCCAAAGATGATTAAAAGTGCGGTATGTCCTGGGAAATGAGCAGATGAGAAGGTTCAGAAGGTTCTCTGGATGTTGCGGGTTCGATGTCTCATCAGGTCTACCGTGCTACTGATGCTTTGCTGCAACAGAAAACATTCAACCACTGAGGCCTTCAAGGTTGCACTAATCCAAATTATAAATACTTAAATCTTCCTTCAGAACTTCAGCCTTCTAGTTTTCTAATAACAACAAATTCTTCCTGAGACCTGAGAATTCTACACTATCACTAAATCACACTTGTATAACTTTCTTCCACGGAACACAGAACATTTCTCGTCCATATACAAATACACATGAATATACAAACTTCTTCTATAGGTGATCTATTATTTGACATTACTGTACATCTAATCTGTACTGTAAAGACATCAGTGGCTGTACACGCACACACACACACACAGGCAAAAAGAGAACTATAAAAATGCAAAACTAAATGAGCAGTCATCAGGGTCCTTGCTGGTAAAGCTCCAAATCTCCAAAACGTGCTTGCTCATCCAGCCTGAACTGCACTACCCACAATCCTCTGATGTGTTTTTAATTTGATTGCTGCTCCAAATATTGGAGGCACCACATTATGCAAGAATGAAAATATGAAAGAAGCACAAAACATAAAAAGAATTAGACAGACAGACTGGCACATTAACTCAGTGACTCCTCAACACAGCACGGCTAGCTCTAGGAGTGCAGGAGCGATTGAATTTAGGATTGGCTATGCTTTTTTTTTTACTGCTGAAATGCTCGCCTCCCTCTGTCGCCTCCAAAGCCATTATGCCGGTATTCATGCTATTTATTCCCCTGCCTGGTAACAGCCCTCAGAGGAGCCATGTTTGTCTTCATATAAACGAAGTGCTTTTGTCTGTTTCTTGCCCGTTTAAATAAAAACTCAAATTAAAGTGTGCCACCAACACATAATCTTAACCGAATGATTCTCTCTCTCACACACACACACACTTCATACACACACACACACAGAAGACACACACACACACACAGAACACACACACTGGCCTGGTAATACCCCTTGGCAAATGTACGAGCACAAACACACACACACAAACACCAATCTGATCTAATCCAAATGGAGTGGTGATGATTTCTAACCTCTGATAATGAATGTAATTTCATTTTTATCCCACAGACCTTCCCTAAGCTTCCCCGAGCGCCTGAGCTCAGTAGATGCGTCTCGTTTGCCCATGAAAACACACACAGTGCCCGTGACTTTCAGACAGAGCTTCTGATAGCACCAGAGATTGATGTTTTAAAAGGACGCGGCCTCTTGCTGTCACTCTCTCACTCTGTCTGCTGGTTCTGTAGCATGAGACAGGTGTGTAGACAGATGTGATGGGGGATTTAAAGTACCCAGCTAACAGTTTTAGGCCGTAAGAATGTTTCCATAACGATTCTTTTGAATAACAAATACATTAAGAATGTATTAATAAATGTAAACGGAGAAGCGAGCCATGCCAGACTAGCCGCGTCTTCAGTATCAGATCTGCATGAAGGGCTAATTACTTAAGCACACACACATCTAACCCTTTCAGCAGAATTCAGAGGTCACGTACTATAAAGAATGTACACAGGAAGTCGGCTGGAAGAACAGCAGATGGAAGAGGTGACTGAGGTCCTCTAACTTCTTGTTAGTCACTTTCCAACTCTCTCATTTCCTTTACGTTCGGTGTGTCGCTCTGCTGTGATTATACGGTTGGGAGTTTGGGGACACAAAGCTATTTTACACAATTACACACTCTGTGAGTGTTGAAAGTGGTTCAAGCTCTCCGGCTCGCTTGCAAACACAAACACACACACACACACACACACTCAGCCTCTCCTTAAACACGCTCTTTATTTCTGCTGTAGTCAAGGTGAAGCTCAACATCATTAACATCATCAAAATGAGTGTGTCTGAGTGTGAATAGAGGAGATACGTGCAGCGTTCAAAAGGCCCCTCGGAAAACCCTTCAGTCGTCCACACACTGCCTTTAACAGCCAACATACAAAACACACATGCAGCCACCTGGAAAACAATAAGCTGTCGTCGCAGTCCTGGAGACCCTCCGTGAGGCGTTCCGCATGCGTCTTGCGCAGACAGCTCTTTCAGAATAGCTTGAAAAAGAAACCTGGCTGCGCTACAAACTGCGACGCACAGAAAGCAGAATTGTTTTATCAATGATGAAAGTAGCGAGAAAGAATAACTACTATACAGAGGAAATCGGTCTCTTTTCCACGTCTATGTTTCGGTGAGGAGAACGGTACGCCGAAAAAGATTTCCACTCGAGAAGCGAACGAGTCCCGAACACAGATTTTCTTGTGTTCTCCTGTTCCCTTGCTCTGTTCTCCCTCCGCCCCAAGAGAGTCTGATCACAGACTGATCTTTTATCTTCCATCTTTCTATCTGCTTGTAGGGATACTTTTGGGTTAAGCCCTGGGCTAAACTCCAGACTCCCACACCATTCTGCATCTCTATTGCACTGTAACAGAAGGGAACAGGTTTAACAGAGAGCGAGAGATGAGAGACAGCGAGGCAGACAGGGAGTAATACTGACAGCGAGTGCATGTGGAGGAGCTGTATGACAGAAAAATGACAGTTAGAGAGGAAGAAGGAGGGATGAAGAGAGGGAGGAGGAGGAACGAGAAGAGCAGGCTCGGGAGGCGAGACAGACTGAGCGTTCGGCTTCAAGCAGAACTCGGAGGTAATAAAACCATCTCTCTTTCCCAGCATTCATTCGCTCTTTTCTTTGTACCATCCTTAATTACCTCTCTCAGGAATGGCAAACGAGTAAACAGCACTTAAACAGCCAGCTGGGAGAAACAGAAAATGATGGAGAATGGAGAAGACGCTGAGCATTTGAACAGCTCGTGGATTGAGCCGGTAAACGTATGCTGAGACGCCACTGGCCAATAAAATGACAGCAGCACAACAATAAGACCTCATTTTAATTTTGGGGTCAACTGGTCTTTTGGTAATGCCTGTGTGCATAATAAAATGGAGTTTATAATGAAAAATACATCCCTTAAATTTGATGAAATTAAAGGAAATGCTAATTTTTAAATATTTATTCCTAACATGCATGAGCACAGTTACCGGTCAAGGCGGAAAACCTTAAAATAGACCTTTAAAAAAAGGACATTAAAAAAATGACAGTTAGTTAAAGGTTTGGCAGGCAATTTTGTAAAAAAGGCTAGCAATAGCAAGCTAGCTTTGAAAGAGATCCCCCTTCAAAAAAAACACCTCTGAATGCATACGTAGTTTGACAAACAAGTATGACATCCTGTGATTGGACGAACATTTAATGTCCTGTGCCTTCTGCAGAAGATATGCGTCAAAATAAAAAAAAAATAAAAAAAATTGTAATAGGAAATAAACGGATAAGCGACCTCTGGTGTTTAGCGCGTGTAAAACGTTATGAGGCGCAGCTCATTCATGGGTGATCAAATTTAAATCTGGCTCACCTCTCCTCCTCCACTATCTGTCAATAATAACCGTAAAAGAACACAGAAAGGAGTCATTCCACGATAGAGGCGATAAAGAAAACGTGTCATTCCGCGAGGGTAACAATAGATGGCACTTTTTGCTTGCTATACCTTTCACGGCTACATATCAAGATCGCTGGCTTCGCACCATCACTTACAAGCCTTTAGCAGAGTCCCTCAAAGCAGGGGCACTTTAAACAGGCAAAATTTGAAATCTGTAAAAGTGACAGCAGACTCCTGTCTGAAAGCAAATATCACAGGGCTCTCCTACCACATTTCTGCAAAGTTCCCCAAAGATTACAGCACTCTCTCGCCCCAAAGCAAAGTCTGAAGAAGAGAGGGAGGCAGGAGAGAGGGAGGGCAAGGTAAGTGGTGTAGGTTTGTCTTATCAGGGGAAAGCAGGCAGGGATATCTCGGAGGCCTCAGGGTGAAGGAAAAACACTTCTGCCATTTCACCCAGAGTAAAAGAGAGGGAGAGGGAGGGAGAGAGAGAGGGAGAAGAGGGCAGAGAGACAGATGGGTTGTGGCACACGCAGGCAGCGCCCGCTGTACCCTCTCCAGTGCCCCTCTGCCATAATGAATAACATTATGGCTGCATGAAATGTCAGCAGCCCCACCCCTTCGCCCACCCCCCCCTCCCTCTCATGACGAATGGAGCCTCAAAATGTCAGATGTGCATCAATATCATTGCGAGAATGTGTGTGTGAGGCATGAACACACTGTAGGTGTTTAGGGGTATTATTAAGTATACACACTGAAGAACGTGGCTTGTGATGTCATGGGATTAGCACAGCCAATAGAAATACCAACAGTTTATCCACTATACTATGCCCATCATTTATTTTGGATCATGTATTTCTTAACCAATCAAATTTATGATTATCATCCACTCAACGCACCGAGTTCCAGATTTATTGTAGGTCGGTGTTCGCCGTTTAACAGCGTCATTTGTTTGCGGTGCAATTCAGAGGTTTGTACCGATTTAAAGTTGTGAACTTTAAATAAGTTCTCTTTGGAGCGGGAGAACTAATATTTGATTGTCACAATTTCCGCTGCGTGGGGTATTGTGTGTGACAAACCTTGATTTGACCCGATCAAGTCTATTACTAGCAATTTGCTCTTTACTGCTTGAAGAAAATTGTGGAGGGTTTTTCTATTAGTTGAACTGTTTAAGAGAACAAATATACACCAGGTCGTTCATCTGGTCACCAAGAGGGAGAAACGGAAACAGTTTCTTACACCGTGCGAAACATCCAGAACGGATTCCTGCACCGCGCGGGTCGCTAATTTGTTATTTCTATTTCCCTTCCGCGCGTTGTTTTGCCAAGGAGAACTTTTCTGTGGTCACCAGAAGCATTTTTTATCTATTACTGCATCACAGGCGTACAGAGAGCAGTAAGGTCATGCCGAGCAAACAGACCATCTGACGGAACTTATGCCAGGCAAAGTGATGGAGTGATCTGATGCCAAGATGGGCCTCACGCGCACACACACGGCACTGTGTAAGCACCCCACCCAACTCTCAGCAAAGTCACTTGGGTCTCGTCATCCGTGTGTGTGTGTGTGTGTGTGTGTGAGGATGCCAAGACCCATCCGAATGGGCAACATGTTGAGAAGTAATCACCCTCAGAGGCCTGCGGTTAACGAGAGCCTTGATCCATCACACACTACAGCCTAACAGAGGTCAGTAGACACGCAGACAACTCAAGAGAGGCACACACAAAACACACACACTCTCATAAATACATAAAATCCTATACCTAAAACACATTTCACACAATCTCGACTTCTAGCACTTTAAGCTCCTCTGCAGGCCGCTACAAAAGTGCTCTCTAGAGGAACAGCGAGAATACTGACACATCAAGTGCTCTTCAGCATGGCACAATGACTTCATGGTGTCAGCTCGTACACTGACGCTTTTTTTACCCGTAACGGTAAAGGGCTGTTTTTCCTCTGCAGCAGAGTGTACTGTAAGTCTGGCTCACCCACAGCTCTCTCTACGGTGAAATTATTTCAGAACATTTCATTTCCTTCTTTCAAATGGAGCGGCCGTTTTATTGCGGTCTGAGTTTATATTTAATTACAGATTATACATTTCATTCATCCTCTCTCGTTCTTGTCATCTGATTACTCGCTCTTCTCTTCCCGTCTCTTAACAGAGCATGCCTGACTTTATTTCTCGTTCTCTCTCTCTGCCCATATCACCTCATTATCCCTCTTTTCTGTAGCTCCTCTGTCGCTTTCTCTCTCGATCCGAGGTCATCTGCACGCGAGAGTTCAGGTAAACGCTGAAAGAAACACACTTCCTACCTATTTGCATAATGAGGCCTATTTGACTCTAATTATCCTAACGAGTAGCACCACCCCTAAGCCTCTCATCACCCTCTTAACGAGCGTTAATTATTCCATCTACACAAACAAGAGGCACCTCTAACATCTCCAGTATCCTCTCGTTTTCCCCACCCTCACTCTTCCTCACCCTCCCTCACTCACCCTCACTCTCCCTCACTCTCTCACCCTCACTCACTCTCTCACTCTCCCTCACTCACCCTCAATCTCCCTCACTCACCCTCAATCTCCCTCACTCTCTCACCCTCCCTCACTCTCCCTCACTCTCTCTCACCCTCCCTCACTCTCCCTCACTCGATCGCATCATCACAGGAGACAGAACCCAGATCGATATGGAAAATGGCCGAGAGAGAGGCAGAGAATGATAGCTGAATAGTAACACGGAAGCACAACTTTAATTTCCAGAGCCAATACCATATGGCTACAATACATCCGAAAGAGTGCAAGTGTGTGTGGAGTCTAGCTGATGATAATGCCAATAACTTCTCAGGCGTTCTGAGGGCATGTACATGTTAAATGAACTGTAAATCGTTACTGACGGAGAAACACCTTCCGGCAGCTTGTAAATAGAGAGGGTAAGAAAAACCAGTCGGTTTCTCTTAAAAGCAAAAGCATAAAAAAAGATTTATGTCGTGACAAAAACTATACGAGTATCTCTATGTATTCATACCGTCTCATTTTATCTAGCTATTGAATCATCACTCTTTATTCTCCTTTGTCTGGCTGACAATTTGTATTACAGTCATCATCTCTTTCCTCATTCTGGCTTTAAATGTATCGTTTCGCCCCTCCTCAATGCAGAAATCCTCCTCACAAACTTCCCTCACTTCCTGTGATTGAGCAAATGAATAAATAAAAGTAAAGCTCAACACATTATATGTGCACTATACGCATATTCCAAAATGTTTCCACGGTACAGCCGCGCTCCAATGATCTAATGATTTTCTTCTCCTCCTCTTCATTTATCCTCTCTGAAACCGACTAAAATCAATTTGCCGAGATGAAAGTTTTCAATTTTATTACGCTTGCAAAATGGCAACTTGCTAACTGGTCTTTCTGCAGTTGTAATGGAAAATCATTTTCGTCTTGGCGCACTTTTTCTCCAGCTCGGAGGGTTGAAAGTGACAGGATCACATGTAAGCGTTTTATACGGCAACACAAGCTAGGATACGAAACAAAACATTTACCTTTAGACTCCCAATGTTCCATTGTTCCGACTTATAGGGCCATCTTGGAACCACGGCTATCTAAACTGATGACATTTTATGCAGTCGTTTCTAGGAAATTGAACGGGGGAAAAAATAGAAGGAAAATGACAGAACGGGGAGAGAGGGAGAGAAAGAGAAATCTTTCCTTTGGGAGTTTTATTGTCTTCCTCTGGGTCATTATCTCAATTAAAAACATAGGAGGTAATGATCACAGTCATTACTTTCACTCATCTGCAGCACTCCCCTGCTCTCTCTCTCTCTCTCTCTCTTTTTCTCTCTCTGGATGCCAATCTGTGGGGAAATATCTTCTTGATTACCCCTCTTTGAATATAGATTATTAAAAGCACACACATACGTGCGCGCCGCGCTCACACTTCTAGCTGTGATCTTCACCGGCTTGAATTTAATCTGATGAATTTAAGAAACTCTGAGCAGTATTTCTCTGCGAGAAGCACCATTTATTGCTTCGCTGGAAAGTTCCTCAGCAAGAAGACCCACAGAAAGGGTGTTTGTGTGTATAAGCACGCCTGAATTCCGGCACGGCGGTAAGCGTGTCGAGAAAGAGAGAGAGACAGAGAGCAGGAGAGAGAAAGAAAGAGAAAGAGGGAAAGAAAGAGGAAGAGTGGAGAGAGAGAGAGAGAGAGAGAGAGTATGAAAGAGAGAGGTGGGGGGGTGAGGAGAGAGAGAGAGAGGAGAGCGGGAGAGAGAAAGAAAGAGAAAGAGGGAGAGAAAGAGGAAGAGTGGAGAGAGAGAGAGAGAGAGAGAGAGAGAGAGATTTAGGCTTCACAGTCTCCCTAGAGCAAATCATGTCCCTGGTGTCAGCCAACCCTTCAACATATGGGTCCCCTGCTCAGCTCGCAAACATGGCCAGTGTGTCTTTGGCCTGTATGTGTGTGTGTGTGTGTGTGTGTGTGTGTGTGTGTGTGTGACAGTCTGACAGTTTTAATCACACCTCTGGTTTTGTTACAACCGTTCAGACCTGCAACACATACGGATCTGAGAATATCTGCCCTCAGACGCTGAACGGAGGGATGCTGGAGATGAGAGAAGGAGGATAGAGAGACGTTTTACAGTCATCTTTCACACAGCGCTTGTAAGACGGTCCTTCTGTAAACATCCATCTGCTTCCGTCAATTAAGCTCCTAAAATCCCCCCCAAGCAACAGAAACATTTCATCCCATGATTTATCGACGCCGCCGTCGAGAACAGGTGCGTGTTCAGGCCTACAGCAGAAAAATAGCTAATTTGTTGTAATTCACTTACAGATCTGTCTGCCCTACAGTTGTCAACATTTGGTGCACACCCCCCCCACACACACATTATACAGTAGAACTTCTTTCAACCTCTTGCTTCTGTTCCTCATCAGCTACGAAATTCAAGCAGTCATTCTAGCACACGTCAGCTGTGTCTCAAAATAAGAAATCGACCAACTGACACTCTCGTAAGAACACTGACAAATCCGTCAGGTATTCGTGTGGATACCGGGCAGCTTATCAGACACAATTCCACGCATCGTGCCACGCAACCCGCGAGTGATGTTTTCTTTGCCTGCAGTTTATTACACGCGCCGGTGTGAGGCCACCTTTGCTGCGGAGGCTGAGTAACGGTAATGACGATGATGACATGAGTTTCAGTGCTACATCAGCAAGTGCTGTCTCCAGACTCAACCTCTGCGGTCCCATCTAAACACACACACACAGCTCTTCAACATACTTTCTAATTCTGCAGTCCCCAACACTCTTGACTTCCTGTCCGTCTCCCTCTCACACCCACAGCCTAATTGTTTGTTTGTATGACACGTCTGGGTCTAGTCTTGCTGGGATAGTGCAAGTAAAAATAGATGCAAGAGCCACTGTGGGCTTTCTCGAGTGGAGAGAATGAATAAAAACAGCACGCTGCCGGGACACGAGTCTGGTGCTTTCATCAACTGTCGCTCCCATCTGCGGAGGGTGAAAATAAGGTGGCTCACCTTAACTACACCAAATATCTTTGGATTTTTTTCAACGTCCACAATGATTTAAGAGCACTGTCGCTCTTAAAACTAATTGCACTGCATAGTAAACTAGTTTTAAAAGGCTGGGGGGATTAAAACAGAAAGAGCTAGTTAGCTATTTTTCGGACAAAAGCACAGTTGGACTCCTGAGGGCAACTGTGGTATCTTCACACATTGTCATGTTTAAAAAATACGTTTTCAGGAAAAAAAAGAGCAGTAGTTTCATGTCACATTTGTTCATTTTGCCTGCTCTGTTACTCAACAAACCCTCTCATTTAACACGACAAATTAACGAGAGGAAATATTGCGCAACGAGGCGCGTCAGTCACACTTTCAGAATTTACTGTCATTAAAACATCGTGGTAATGTTTCAGGATTATAAAACGCAGCCGTTCGCTTCAAAGCAAAATATTCTTTACATGTATTTTACAAATAAACCGTTCAATACAAAACATTGACTAGCACTCGTTCTTCCGAAATGCAAGAAAGAAAAAACGAACTAACTAATTTGTCCACGCAAATTCAGCTGGAAAAGCCAGAGATATCATACCTTTTCTACATCTGTCTTACGGCCCAACTACAGGCATACATAATTAATGTTAAGACTGCAGAACAACAAGGTGAGAAACCAGCGTTTCTATTATTTACCACGCCTGTCATCGCGCACCGCAGCTTCCCTACGACCAAACGCATACACCACATACCAAAAAGGTGCGCGTATATTTATCCCTAAATATTGCCAGAGTAAATCAAAATGTCACAATTGTCAACTTTTTTAAAGATGTCAAGCTGAAATGTAGCAGAGAAACTCGTAAA
The DNA here is from genome assembly GCA_036877585.1 of Botia kubotai. Classification (NCBI taxonomy): domain Eukaryota; kingdom Metazoa; phylum Chordata; class Actinopteri; order Cypriniformes; family Botiidae; genus Botia; species Botia kubotai. The sequence continues at coordinate 25,256 of JAZGTI010000794.1, read as the reverse complement.
ATACATTAACTTTTTGGCTCACGGAGGGCTCGAGACACGACCGCGCACTGACATTGTTCAGCGCAGTTAGTTAGGCAGGATAAAGAATGACTGTTTATTCTATGGTTATGTGTTCGGCAGAAAAGAGAGCGTTTATGAGAGCAAACCAGCGGTTTTGCAACAAGTTCTGGATGTGCGTAAATGTTTCTTACCTCCGTGGAGAAATGCGGCGAGGAGCGCGTACAGTAACGTCATCCTTACAGCGATCATCTTTGGCTTCGGTGGCAGTAAATTGTTCAAAAACAACATTGTGAATAGTCAAGTTCGATAAGCTGTTGAATAAATAACATAATCCTGTGGAAACTCATGCGAAAATGGACTTGATCTAAAGGCAGATTCGCTACGTTCGCGTCCCCCAAAACGCGTGTCCTTTAAACGTCACCAAAATTCCCTTCAAACGAGAATCACACCTTTCACTTAAGTGATAAAGCCGTATTGAAACCACGGGAAAGTCACTCTGGTGTCAGTCTGTTATTATTCCTCTTCTATGTTAAGTTTAAAAAGACAAGTAGAAGCTCCGGACCGGCGACGGTGGTGTGGTGGTAATCACTCGCCGTAGAAGTTGACGTTCTCCGCGCGACAGCGGGCTTCTGGGGAGGAAAAGACGCGCGTCCTATGAATCCGTATCTTGGCGCACAGGAGCGCAAAAACACCCTCGCTCGCCGCTAACTCTCTCTGAAATGCTCCCATCGCCCCGGCGACGCCACTTTTGCGTTGACATGTGTGATTTTTATCTTCGCCTCACCTCAACGAACTTGGTCGCGCAGCTCTCCAGAGACAGACAGGCCGACAGTCAAGCTGGTGCTCCGGCGCAAACAGAGGGAAGCGAGTGAAGAGGAGGCGGAAGTGATTGACATCTTGTGTAGCCAATGGAGTATTTCGACAGAACAGGTGCACTGAAAATCCAGCCAATCACATGCGGACAAAACTCTCATCCCTGAGCCCAAAGAGGCAGATAAGTGAACGAAAATGAACAAAGACTACGCTACTTCTATACGCATGCTGCTTTCACGCTTATATAAACAATGAACAATTATACATAATTTCTAGGAAATCTATATTATACCAGTTTCATATGAGATGTTACGATGTGCGTGATTTAATAATAATCACCATCATAATCATAATGATAATATGGTTGTATTTATTAAACATCTTTCTCATAGTTTAAGGACGTTGTACAACAGAGTAAGAAGAACTACAACTTATTTAGCAAACTATAAAAAATAGCAAAAAATAGATACAAATAAAAATATAAAAATAGCTAACTCTTTTTGCATTTTACATGCCGCAAGTCATCGTTAGGACAGCCTGTATAAATGTAAAAGTCTTGCTAGACGTTAATACATTTCCCTTAGAAGGCGCATTCCCTGAGTTTCGAACCCATGACCCTGGCGTTGCTAGTTTAGTGCTCTTACAGTGCTGTTGCAGGGACGAATCATTTAACATTTAAAGAAAGGTCTGAGTGTGATAAATAAATAAATAAATAAATATTACAGAAGTAAACCAGTGCGATTAGGCGTGCTGTGTAACTAGGCGTCCCTGTGCTCCAATAGAGGAGTAATAGCGACCCCTAGTGTGTACTACACACATAGCCTGTCTCTGTGTGTGGCCCCGGCATGCATAGTTTGAAAGGTGTCTTAGCATCCTTCGTTTCATCTTTAAAAATCACAAATCTGTCATCAGGAAAATAATATGTATACGTAACAAAAGGCCTATAGACACTTTATACAGTGTCACCATTGTTTTCCTATATATTGCATATTCTTTTGGGCTAAATGCAAATGCTGTTTGTTTTAGAGGAGGCCTGTTATCTCGTTTACCACTTTTTTGCATTTTGCAGGAGCTGGATTTCCAGCCGTGCTCATTTTTTCCAGCAGGAGGGCGGAATATTTCCAGCTCCATCGAGTGTGTGAATGATGAATGCGGCGAGTGGATCTGATGCGTTCGGTTTCCTCCCGCGTCTAATCGCCAGGCCCAGCTTTTGGGAATCAATGTTTTTGGCCCACATTTTTGGGTGCAGTGCATTGTGTGTTTAGAAGAAAAAAAACACGATTGGCCCCCTTCTTGTCTCTTTTCGTCTCCCCTTTCTTATTATGCCCCCCCTCTTCTGACGTACCCACACTCTATTCCCTCATTTTGTCTCAGAGCTCAGGGAAACATCTATAAATTGTGCGCATTCCGATTTTGACAGCTGAAACCTATTTGTCAACGTCACGATACGATCCCTTTATACTTTCATCCTTTATGTATCCAGTCATAAACCACATAATGTCTCTAAATCTCCAGCAGGCCGTTAAACCCGTTTATACAACCCATCTTCAAATGAACGCGTTTGGAAAAATACAAAATAATTGCTTTTTTAAAGCCGTTTTTGGATGACTACAATGAATTCTTCCGATAATGAAGGCGCGACGTGGTCGCCGCTGGGGGAAGTTCACCTGGCTTCAGAGAGCATGAGATTCAGCAGAAACTCATGATCCTCATTAAAATAAACACACACGCAGTATTGTCAGCGATACGCACACCCGTGACACGCCGAACATGAGCCCTGGCGCATCTTCGTGCTTGTTGAACCGTACTGCATACATTTGAATCTTATTAACAGTAGGTGAATTGCGGGGCTCGGAGGGCGCGCTACGAGCCACATCTCTGGGGCGGACAGAACGGCAGCGCTGTTCCAAACCGCAAGACTCGTGCGAAAGGCTGTTCATTAGCCATCGTGAACACAAACGACACCAACGTCCCAATTACACAGCCTATATTCCAATTAAGACAAACAGAGTCCATTAGACAATTAACTGATTTAAATGAGGCTGCGCTCTCCTGTGCCGCACAATGCAGGAATAAAACTGGATAATGCAAGTCATACCGGCGATGTTTTAATATGCAAATTCGCCATGTTTCATGAAGTAAACAATAGTTGTTCGATAAAGATACAATAGCAAAAAAGCTCGATACAATACAAAAAGCACTTTTAAATAGCAAGCGTATCCAAACGCCTTTGCACGGAATAGACGCTTTTCTTTCTCTTCAGTCGCAAAGAAATGAATGTTTTTCCTGAGCCGGCCTCCAGCCCTTTCAGGATCTCTTACACGGAGATCAATTACACTCTTGAAAAGCTGTTGTTTAAACGCGCTTCTCCTCAGGAGATGCAATTTACCACTGAGCATAAATCAATGGCGACGAGAAGGGCTAATTCAAAGCCCTCATTTGGTGTCAATTTGGCCCTGGCCATGGTCCGTTTATAATGACTGAATGTGTTGGGAGTATATTACCCGGAACAGAGCCACACAGCGCGTGCAGTCATAACTTCCTGCTCTTTTAGACATTGAGAGCGCGTTTCCATATTGCGCCTGTCCGGCCTCGTTTGTTTACAAGCCTCTTCAGATGAATTAAGAGCGCCACGACTCATCAGTCTTTACAGAAGCAGAGATGTGACCGTCAAATCGGATCACGTACTTGGAGAAACGCAAAACACTCGCTAGCATCTCACGAGGGAACGTTCGTCTGGAAAACGCAGCCAAATCCTTTTCGTGCCCATATTTAGACTCAATCTGTTACCCACTCTTGTGAGATCCATTATCATAAAAACAGAGAGGGAACAGAGTTAAGAACCGGTACTTGACCATTAAACTGCAATTTAGTGAGCGGATTTTCCAGTGAACTGGAATTTGGTTCACTCAGGAGTTCCCAATTCTGGACCTCCAGGAACAGGATTGGGCAATGAATTTTAAGGGTCTCTATGCTGTTTCTCTCTCATGTTGATGCATTACATTGTGCCTGACCCTGCAAATAAATCACATCTGCAGAGTGCAGAGGTGAAAGATCAAAGGTCAAAGTGAAGGAGATCAAATTTGGAAGGGATTCTAACAATAGATGCAAAGCATGGAAATATTGGCCCATAAAATGGTACCTGTTTAAATAATTTAACACGGCCTATTTTTGAAGGCAATATAACAACATCAGATATGGAGAGACTGTGACCTAGAGTATTAGTTCCAGATTTACAGTGGCCGTAAATGAATGTGTTTCCTGTAGTTTGAAATGGAAATTAAACCCTTATTTAACCTGCCCCACAAAAATAGGACAAAATTCATATTAATTTAATGCATTGCAGTCCAACACAACTGAAAGTCTATTGGCTGATAACTTTAGCAAAAGTTATCGTTATACTGTTTCCAAACTACGTATGACTAAGCAGGCCTAACTAGACTCACCAAAGATATTTGATTTAATTTTTTATTTGTGGGGCTATCCACTTTAACCATAACATACTTAATATTATGTTATTGTCTAAAATTAATGTTTTTCGTCTTCACTTTCTTGACTGCCACTTCTACTTCTTAAAAAAAAAACCAAAAAAACGTCTTATTCTGTGTTGAAATACCTGAGACCTGTCTATAGCACTTATTCACTGTTGCCTCTTATTGTAGTTGAAGTTGCTTCCTTGTCCTCATTTGTAAGTTGCTTTGGATACAAGCGTCAGCTAAATGACTAAATGTAAATATTAACGTACTTATAACGTTAACATGCTTTTAATGGAGCACAGAGGTGGCAGAAATACATTTGCACAGAAATCACAATTGTCGGACATCGCAGTCTCACAGGTTTGATCGCTGGAAAATGATGGCAGCTCTGATGCACTATTTTATGGGTTTTAAAAAAACGATGATAGTTTTCATTTACGAGTCAGACGTTTTCCCCCTGTGATAATTCATCCGACGTAATCTGAATTAAACACACTGTCACGCTTTTCTAGTTCTACAAAAAAAACGAGCTGATCAATAAACAAGACCCCTAGGCCATGTGCCAATCACAGCTCTAATGATAATGTGAATATAAACAAGCAATAATGACAATAATGACACATTTTCTATGATTCTGCTGTTAGTGTGGAGTGTCAATATAGTGTGATTCAAGCAAACATCTCACTTGCCAGCAGATTACCCCAGAGAAAGCGTGCCACCTGCGGAAAAGAGAGGTGGAGAGAGAACGGATGAGGAGATAGACAGATTTATTAGGATGAGCGTAAATATTAATTTTGATCTCGTCTCACGGTGCGCAAGGACTTAATTACCCTCATTTGCATATAATTGTGTCCCGTGGGATGGCCTGCGAGGCTTGATTCACAGAGCGAGACGTTGTTTTGGTCGCTGTGGCGACGAGCCGCGCTCATCAGTTTGGCTAAACCTCGCAGCGCGGTGAGGCGTGTGGCGAGGTGTCCGACTGAGCATGCTCAATACACAACCAGCCCATTCCCTTTCTGTCCCGGAGCAGCTCCAGCGTGACATGCGCTGATTAGCAAAGCAGTGTTGAGTTAGACCGAATTATGTAAATCGAGCGATTGAGAACGCATCCAAACTGGCTGGGCCGCCTTGCAATCAAAATGACAATTTGGTGTTTTAGTTATTTACACGCTTTTCTATTCACTCTCTCACTGGCATGTTCTCAAACTCATTTGGGCCTTTGGGTGCCTAAATCACCTCAGGATCATCATGCAGATCTATATCTGTTGCTCCGTTTATTTGTTTACTCTGAAAAATAAGCATATATTATTCTAATTCCCTGAGCTTGCTACTGCAAAGCACCTGTGACTATTCTCATACATTCATCCAGTTCAGAACAACAAAACAAAAAGGACCTGTTGAGATTAACTTTACTGGGGGGTCTCAAAGACCCAAATGATTTCTATGTAAAGGTAATAGCAATCTCCAAATTAATCTCTTTTTATAGGTCCACTTAACTCAATTAAAACCCAGTATTCTAGTATCACTGTTTCTGCTGGGGGCCAAATTGACCCCAGCAAAAACATTGTGTAAAATATACAATGAAGGAAATCAAAAGAAACACTCAGGAGTCTGTTTATACAGTGCGCACACCAGCAAGGGAATCACAGCATGTGGAAATTCAATGTTTTTAGTCACGATTTATAGCTAAGTTATATGTAATGTAACATGCAGAAGAATTATGAAGTTGAAATGTCGTTTATAACCAGTTCTCACTAGATTAACCAAAATCATGAATCAACATACTTTAACGTTATGTAGTTGAAGATCAACCAGACCCCAAACAAATAACACAAGAGCTACTGTAGGTACAGTAGACAAGCCTTCAATCACCCGACACACATACACGCTGTAACGCACCACAAAATCAATGTTGCTTGATATGGAAAATCTAGAAAATGTTTCTAGCATCCAGATCCCATTTTGACAGGTGAAAAAGTGCGTTTTAACGAAGCGAGAACGTCCATGAAAACACCTTATTGACACGAAGGCTTTGGCCAGCAGAGCTGTCTGGTTAATGAGCTGAATTTAACACTCCGTAATACTGGAGAAAAATCACATTGAGGTCTAATCCAGAAACAGTCCTCACACATTTATTCACAGCACACAAAGACCCATTAGTGGTTGCCAGGAATGTTATATGACTGTTGGATGACCAGAAGGAGTTGTGCTCACGAACGGAGGGAAAAATAATTGTGCTAATGAACAAAAAAGAGGGATGAGACACAGACCATTGTGTGGCAGATGGCTTTGACAAGCTGCAATTAGAAAATGAGGGGGTGATGCTGTGTGCGCATGAAAGCTAAAGATCACTGTGTTGAAACAGGTTCAGACTGAATATATCATATAGATGAATGTAAACCCAGCTACAGGGCACGTTCTCAGAACAACGGCTAACGTTCTCAGAAAGTTCTCTGTCAAAGTTATTAAATAACATTTTTTCAGTAACATTTGTAGAACTTTTTAACATTATGTATGATATTTATCCAAACATTATTCTTAAGTTGTTAGTGGAACTTTTTTAAAACCTTACAGAATTGAAAAAAATTGAAAAACGTTACTATAAACAAGCAATAATGTTGATACAATGTCTAAAAATTTGAACGTTTTGAACATTCCTAGAACTCTCAAAATAACATTTTTAATGTTTTTGTTACTAACTATGTAAACATTATGGAAACATTCTTACAACATTCTTAAAGGTGTTAGCTGGGAACAGACGGACACGCAAAATATATTTCTCATTTATGAATCAGCTTCTGTTTAACATCTCTTTCAACTGATGCATGCGGGCAGATGACCCTAAACTCCAGACTCTGATGGAATCTGTGGACTTCTGAGGAAGGAAATTGTGTGGAATTCTGTTACATGAATATAAATGTGGAAATTGAAGGTGCTGTAAGCAGTTTATGAAATGGTGTGCAGAAAACCTTTTTATCTGACAGATATCACTGAAATAGATGTTCTTAAGTATCATTGTTGCTTTTGTGACAGATGCAGCTGTTTATAAACTGCAAACAAAAATGTGATTTTTTTATTTCGCCCAGCAGATCTCTTCAGGTGCTTTTTGCATGTCTATTATTTTGCACACGTACCGTGCAGCTAATAAATGGTAGAGCAGGAGGGTGAAAGAGCTTCAGTTTATTAGTTTTGAATAAGAAAATACTATTTTGTTACCATAATGTTTGACAACTAACATCATAGTATGACAAAGTGTAGTCTAATTCTCCAGACATCTGCAAAAATCATAATCAAACACACCTGGGAGACGGTACCTAAGATTATACTTAAAACACTAGCACTTTGGGTCTGTCCCATGAATACATCCGAGATTTGGGGCTGTAGGCTGTGGGGGAAAACCCTGGGATCATCTAGCTACTGTGTGATATGCCTTTTTGTAGCTTAAATGCAAAGCGGCACACTTTTGACCATCGCATAACGTCGCAAAGAGTGAAAGTGAGTCTAGTGTGGGAGAGAATAATATCGGATTTGATATTACAAAGCCAGGACAATCTGTTGCATGCAGAGCTCGGCTGGTGGGTGACAAATCGGTAGTCCACAAAACACATCCAATGCCAGACTAAACAGGTGACAGACACCCCACAAAAATGTTTCATTATTTTTTGGGATAATTATCATGCAGACAGAACAAACAACACGTCATGCAATGTAGTACGTTTGTGAAGCATTAACAACTATCAATTTGATGACAATTTCAACAGGCCAAAAAGGCAGCAAATGTTTAAAGCTGCAATCCCTAACTTTTGCCTCTCTACCGCCATCTCTGTTTGAAACGTAAAATTGCAGGTTACTAATGCATACTATGAAAATAATGCTGTAATTACTTAAAAAAATGGACAATGGTGGAAAATATTAAACTGGGTGACCCGGCCTCTCAACTCTCTAAACACTTTTATATCTAACAGTTCAGGTATATCAAGTAAGCAGGTCAGGAGCTCAGTACACTGATGCTGGTGCAATACTCCAGCAGAGTCATGTGTCCATCAGGCTGGAGGAGCAGAATTCAAAGTTCTTTAATTAACACTGATGAGGGCTTTGCACTCAACAAGCCACAAGTTACTGTCACCAAAGCCGTTTACTGGAGTCACACTGAAGCGGAGAGCAGAGCTAACGAGCTGTCAGCTCCCAGATGCTTTGCTCATTCACAGAAGAAGACGAGTGAAAAGAGAAAGAAAAAGAGGGAGGAAGAGAGGAAGAGAGGGAGAGAGGGAGGAAGAGAGGAAGAAAGGGAGGAAGGAGGAGTGATTATGCTAGAAATCAGGGGGCAAGCAACGGATGACAGTGCGTGAGAAGATACAAGATGGTGAGAACCATGAGAGAGAAAGAGAAAGAGGACGAGAAAAAGAAAGGGAGAGAGAGAGAGAGAGAGAGAGGGAGAGAGAAAAAGAGAGAAAGAGGACGAGAAAAAGAAAGAGAAAAAGAGAGAGAGAGGGAGAGAGAAAGAGAACGAGAAAGAGAATGAGAAAGAGAACGAGGAAGAGAAAGAGAGATAGAGATAGAGAGAGAGCGAGAGAGAGAGAGAGAGAGAGGGAAGGAGAGAGAGAGAGAGAGAGGACAGTTAATAAACTTCTGTTTATTAACACAGCCACATCAGTTGGCGCGGTTGGTGCCATCTGGTGTAATGACCTAGGTGCCACTCGCCCGCAGGCAGATGGTGCCTGTTTTACCCATCATTATTACACCATCAGCATGGGTATAAAGACAGACAGGTTCGGTCCACACGTGCTCTGCCTGGTGTGAGGATTGCATGGGTGGAGGTACATATACGGCTACCATATACCTGGATAAAGAACCACACCCCCATCACCTGCATACACAATTTATACACACACACACACATATATATATATATATATATATATATAGAGAGAGAGAGAGAGAGGGAGAGAGAGAGACATGACCTATATATATATATATATATATATATATAGTGTGTGTATAGATGTATATGTATGTATGTATGTATGTGTATATGAATCATTATATGCTGTAATGTATATGTATATGTAATGTAAATATTGTATATACATACAGCGTTCCTGATATAACGTCAGGTAAATAAAACTGTGATCGGCCATGAAATGTGGCAATGAAGTGCAATAAAACCATTCAATGGCATAAATATCCTCAATGGAGAGAGTTTGCAATCAATGTTTGTCTCTTCATTTTCAAGCTGCCCTAAATAAACGCTTGTGTGCTCACTGAAGTGTCTGTTCTGCTGTCTGCGCTCCGCTTCAGCTTCACTCTTGTCACAGATTGTCGTCTAATCCAGGTAATAGCCATTAAGCCTCCATGTCTGAACAAAAATAAGCTTCGTTCTACAAGCCAAATGTGCCTGTGACATTTTTGGATGCAACAACACCCATAGGAATACTGGAGCCCAGCAGACACACCCCAGTCCTCTCAGAGCACGGGAACGTTTTCGCTCTGGCTGTCAGTTTTTGGACCAGCATCCGGGAAGTGGCAGGTTGTCATGAATATTCAGCATACAGTTTTTCCCGCATGTCCATGAGTGCGAGACCGGATGTGACTCAGATTCCTAATGGGATAACAAGGATCATGAGAAGGGTCCGGGCAGGTGGCCGTTCTGAGGACAGACTACGAGAGGCTCGGAAACCAAAGGCCCTGCCCAGCTAACAATTTTAGGTTGTGAGAACGTTTCGTTGACATTTCGTCTAAGTTACAAAAAGGTCATGTTGTAGGAATGATCAAAATTTACAGTTTTGTAGACATTGTATCGTATGTATATTGTGCGTTACTGCTTGGTTATAAAAAAAATTCATTTTAAACATTTTTAATTTGTAATATTTTAAAAACTTACCACTAACAACAAAGAAATAACATTTTTAATATGATAAATAACTGTAAAAAAGTCCTACTAAAATGACTTCAGGAACATTTTTGATCACTTTAAGTTCTGAGAAGCGAGTATTTGTGAAAACGATTTGATTAGACTAAACCACATAAAAATGCTCGTGTAAACATTTCTAAACAAGTCAGACCACCTCCAGAGCTGTGGCTATCCAATAACTCACCATCTTCACCCGTGGCTTAAACAAGATCAAACAGCCCACAGGGGCACAATCAGCCCCAGCTGTATAACGTCCACTGACTGCTGATGTTAAGCTGTATTAAACCATTTTAACGTTGCAGAAGACTCTGCAGTTGCCAGACAAGCACATCGATGAGTACACAAAGCAGCAGAACTGGTTAGTTTTTCTCATTTGTTTAAGATTAATAGTCAACAATCGATTGACTGCTAGAGACACAAACAGAATTGCAAGAATCATTTAGAAAATCTTTGTATGCAACCAGTTAGGTTTCCGAAGCAACTCCTTCATAAATCTAAGCTTTCCTGTAGCTCAGTGGTTAGAGCGTGGTGTTAACAACGCCATGGTCATGGGTTCGATCCCAGAACAATGTATAGTATTATGCAATGCAATGTAAGTTGCTTTGGATATAAGCGTCTGCCAAATGCATAAGTGTAAATCACTCAATCAAACAAATAACACTAAAATTTGACCTTTACAAACAATGTTATGTTTACATTAAGCACAGTAAAAACACATGCTGTAGCCTACTGCTCATTCTTCATGTTTTATCCCTTTATACTGAAATGTCTCGCCGCTAGTTTTTTATACACACAACAGAGGAATGACAACATAAAACTGGTGTATTATGTACGTGGTGTGCTATCAATTTTTCCTGACTCTCACATCAAAATCGATTCGGTTAGCGATGCAACAGCATATCACAGATGAGTCTGGAACTACGACACCATAACTCAAATCAGTGAAGGTCCCCTTAGATCATGGAACTGAGAAGAACATGACAGAGACAAACTCACAACACACGAAAGTAACATTTGCTTCCTCACGTCATCTTTAGACATTCAGAGCTCATTGATTTAATTCTACTCCTCAAGTCCTGTTTTACCCATACATCACAAACACAGCAGAGCCATGAGAGAACCATCTTTCCTGTCCTCACCGAGCTTAGTTTAGTTGAATCAGTCTATCACGAATCAGTCGATTTCTCCTGTGAACAACAAGCTTGTTGATGCTGTGCTGATCTACATGAGGCCTTCACAGGTAAAACCTAACCAAACCTCAAACTAGCCAAACACACATCTCCTCTATTTTAGATCTTTTCAGAGATCAACTGTATTTATTAGAGAAACGGGGGTTTGAACAGAATTAAGTACTTTCTATTTCTGGTTGAAATCATGTTGAGATTGATTCTGTAGTTTGTTTGTTTTGGTGACGTCTTGTAGTAGTCTTGGTAAGGTCTTGTAGTAGTCTTGGTAAAGACCCACTAACAGCAAAACAAAAACTCCAATATTGATAATTGATCTGAAACTAGAGGGAAGAAATAGGTAAGAATGCCATATAACTAGCTCACTCAGTCCTAAAGTACACTTAACCTAATATTACATATATAATATTTATTATATATATTTGGCAGATGCTTTTATTCAAAGCAAACGTACAGTTCATTAAAGTTATACATTTTGTCAGCGCATGTGCTCCCTGGAATTAAATGCATGGGATAAATGCAGAGGACAATCAGGATTCTGATTAAACTAGCGTGTAACCTAACCCTTAAATCTGATTGGCTGTCAGGAATGTTCCATTAACCAACACAGATATTGATCGGGTCTGTGCAGTTCTGGATTATTGATTCGTTTAGATTATGCAAGCCGAATCATAAACTTTACATGGCCAAAAGTATGTGAAGATGCTCATTAACCAGATTTCATTACAAACAAATCTTAACGCTGCAGCATGCAATGACATTGTACAGACGTGTGTTTACGGTTGTGTGGACAAAAAGCATAAAAATGGACCTGTGCGCACAGTGAGGTTCAGAAAGAAATCACTGAGTCTGGTGTGAAAGAACCTGACCGGTCTGCACACGCCGACTACAATTCAAAACCCATCACCCGACATCACCACAATATCACAGATGCTGTGTCTGAATCACAGTCATTTCCCACTGCCACGTTCCAACATATAATAAGAACGCTTACCAGACAAGCGGAAGCTGTTAGGAGGGACCAATGTCCTATTATTGCATTGCTTTAAATGGTGCCCACAAACTTTTGCTCCTGCAGAATGTTTATCATTTGTATCAGCTTCAGTTTTTTTATACTTTTTGCAATGATGTTTTTTAGTTGCATTTATGAAAGCAACCACTGAAGGTTTGATTCCTCTGGAGAGTGCTAAAATCTTGTTAAACATTAAATAGATTAAAACAGACTTTCTCGTCTAATTTCACAGAAACTTTTGGTCATGCGGCATGTTGATTATTTTCATCAGCTTCAGATTTTATCAACTTTCCAGTGATGTGTGAAAACAATCATTTAAAGGTTTGATTACTCTGGAGTTTACCTTGTTAAACACACGCATGAAATTAAACAGGTGAAAACGAACAAAGCACTTCATCCGGTTACTTGTGAAACTAAACTGCAAAGAAAGTCGTTGTGGATGAATGAACTAACTAAACTACATTTAAACTAAACGAGTTTAAATGTAAATCTGCCAGCGTTTGTTGCTTATTACAGTCATAACATATAGCTTTAATAACATCATCACTTGCGTGCGAGACGGCAAACATCACCATGACTTCCTGCTTTAACCTGAACCCAAGCCCGGTGTCTTTATGAACTGCTAGTGCTATCTAAACTTCGCCATTAGCATACGTAGCGCAGTACGCAGCCAGGCCGCGTCGTTCGCGGAAAATTGCTTCGCGCGTACATGCATAAACACGTCTGTAAAAAGGCACTCAGAAACCTCATGACCGGTCTGAAGAGGCAGAGGACATTTGTGAATGTTATCTTTCTAATCCAGACGGGGTTTCAGAACTGCAACACCTCAGCAGTGCTTCCAGTAACACCCTGCTGGCCCGCAAACAAAGAAAATCTCAAAGCGTGAGAATAAAACATTCAAACGCTACAGTTGACGTCGTGAACAAGCTCCGCAGTCGCTGAGCTTTAGCATCCACCGGGCTGGCACGGGCTTGAAGTGGCATGTCATTTTTAGAAATATGAAGCGTTTTTGTGTTCACTGCTTGTTTTTCAGCCATGAGAACAACAGACACACATTTACATTAATGTTTGCACGTCTAAATGAGTTAATCATTGATTTACTCGTCTATAAAGCGCTGTACTGTATGACCACAGACTTGAATCACTGACGCTATCTATGCATAAATCTCTATGACCGGGGGCTGTATTAAATCACCACACGCACCACAAATATGCATATTTTACATTGACTTAGTAGTGTAGTAGACTCCTTAGTAGTGTAGTAGACTATAATCCAAAGCAGCCTGCAAAACAGAGTCATACAAACATGCGCATTAATCTAACGGAGAAAACAAAGCAAGCTACCAAACACAGTATATAGTACAACACCACAAAATAGCCAAAAGTACAAAAATGTTAGTTAGTTAGTTAACATTTTTACTAGTTTGGTAGACGCTTTTATCCAAAGCGACTTACAACGTATTCAAGTTGTACATTTTATCAGTACATGTGTTCCCTGGGAATCGAACCCACAACCTTTGTGCTGTTAACACAATGCTCTACCAGTTTAGCCACAGGAATACCCCGGTAAGTTAAGTTAGTTGGTTAGTTAAAGGGTTAGTTAACTTGTTAGCTAGTTAGTTAGTTAGTTCCCTCTCCTCTTTATCATCAAACATGCCCTATTTTTCCTCCATCAAGGTTTTCTAGTTCCCGAATCACTAGTGATGCTTCCCAGTGGTGTCTGTGGTGTGTGGGTGAGCGTAGGCTGTTTGTGAGTGCAGGTACATGCGCTTCCTCATGGCAGAGTGTGCATGCATGTATGTTAATGTCTGAGGTTCGTGGCCTCAGCAGCTTTGGCTTTGCCACACACGGGTCTGTCAGAGAGGATTACACCGCTAGCAACAACATCACCAATGCAAAGAGGATTTAGCAATCATCTCCCACCCGACTCCACCACTAACTTCATTTCTTTAAGCTTTCCCCACAAATTGAATGAATGCATAGATAACAGTAAACAGATGTTGAAAGGCAAAGACTATTCATTTGTGTGTGGGGGGGGAGCCAAATCGAGCCTGTGTTCTTGCTTGTATCGCGCTTGCATGTTATTGCAAAAGAAAATAAAAATCTTTATAGTCTTCATAATTGTTAGTTAGGCTTTCTTCCCGTTTCTGCTGACATCACAGCATTTGCAAACTACTCTTTAAGCCAACAAGTGTTTGAGACACTGTTTTAAGCTACCGTTCTTCTAATACGGTCTTGCCAATAGTTACCACAGTAATTTAATGGTAATATAATCAAGGTGATGGCAATAATAGCAAAAAACGATGCATTTGAAAAAGAAATCTTTAAATCCTAGTCAAACATGCTCTTCAGAAGCGCCTGCTGGTGCTGTTTCAGGAAGAGAGTCGCCCTCAACAATCGACCGCAGACTGGAATTCAATTCCGGCTCCATTTTAGTATAAAACGTCCACTTTTCACCATCCAATCAATTCCTGATGGATAGAATCACATTTCTTTACTTCTTCACCTTACTTGAGGGAAGTAAAATGGGTTGTAGACGCTATTTCCTGTTGTCTAGATGAAAGTAATTTTATTACATAATAATTACTGAATGATGAATGAAGCACAAAAAGACTGCAAGAGATATACAGCAAAAGTAGCTACCACAGTTCAGTGAGCAACATCACAAAAACTGTACGAAAACTATAGCATTAACACTATTACAACGAATTGTTTTAGGTAGGTAAACTTCATTTAGTGTAACCTACCTGGAGTTGTACAGAGCAAATAAATTGCATAAATGTATAAACACGACTTTTTATATACAAAATGCTACAACTTTATTTACATTTTTGTCATACACTTACTGCATATTCAGCATTCCTAGGCTTTTCCTTTCCTCTTTTTGACCCATTTCATCATGGGGACTCTTAAGTACTTCTTAAAAATAAGATGCGAGTGAGAGAGGAAATATGTAGCAAACGTTCTGTTATGATTAGTCCTGCGTTTTGTAAACATTTTAACGGTACATTTAAGTGGTCCTTCATATCTCTTCCATATGAGATATGACATATATTCATATGTCCCCACAAGGACAGTAAGTAATACAGTACAATCCGACCTTGTGGGGACATTTTCAGGGTCTCCATAAGGAAACAAGCTTATAAATCATTAAAAAATATTAAAAAAAAAACTAAAATAGCAGAAAGTCTTTATAGTATAAAACAAATGACATCTGTGGAATGTCCGTATAAAACATGAAATGCGTGTGTGTGTGTGTGTGTGGATTAGGGCTGTTCTCTCTGCAGCATCTTCAGGTGTCTGCACAGTTACTGTGTAAATGGATCGGAAAACGCATGCTGTGCTTTACTTAACACAACTACATCACCTGCAGTAACGCTCCACTTTCACCTGATACACACGTTAACTCCACCACCTGCCCACAGATTACATGAGAACCAATCACACTTCAAAGATCTGCAGTACATGCACAACTCACACACACGCACAAACAAACCCACAGCATTCATACTGGCCAGTGCAAATGGTTCTATAACTGTTATAAAAGAAATTACATCACCAATTAGTCAACATCACCAGAATCATATGATACATCCAATAAAAGTTTTAGAAAACTAATTTTGTATTAACATTAAACAGTGAAACGCACAGGGGCCTCAAAAAGTTTTTGGATAAACATAAGCAATATTTAAAAGGTTTGAATTTTAATTGCATTAGATAATAAACTTTGAATCGAATGGAACATCTTATTTTGTAACCTCTGGAAACAGGTTTCAGGTGATACAAAGTGGCATGAAACAAGGTAACTTCAAAGCTTAAATGTCTATCCAAAATAATAATTGTTCTTGGACAGCTTGTTTGCTTCTGAACGTTCCACCAGTTTGCTATTGGACTGACAAACAGATAATCTCACTGAAATTCAGCAGCAGTTGCTTGCATTGGTCATTGTTTCACCATAATTCCACTATCCACACACAACACTGTCTGAGCAGGTCATGAAGTGAAACGTCAGTACCAGTAATTACTTCTGCACGTACAGTAAATGACATACAATTGTGTATAAAAACACACATTCCATAATCAGTGACACTATTAGTCATGTTTTTAACCTAGTCATTTCCGCTAAACTAAACAGGCTAATTATACACAGAAACAAAGCCACAATAAATCAAGGGAAACAAACATGTTCTCTCAAGAGCTTTACTGTAAATGTGTCTCTCCTTGCGGTGTAAAACAAACATTTCATTCATGCAGTAGTTAAAACAGACTTCCTACAGTATCTGTGTGTATTATTAAAGATACATTATCTTAATGATGTTAATGAGATGCAGTAACGTATCACTCAGGATGGTGCTGATGCAAAACAACACTTTGGCAAGGTTTGCCTGCATCACCAATCACCAGCCTGCAAGACAACTACACTGTCAATTTCAAAGTTACATCCGTTTCCAAACGTTCAAATTTCATCCAGTCACATGAAAGAAAAGCAGTGATGCTATGGCTAAACTCAGGCCCTCTGCCGTGGAATACTGTGTACTTTGCTGTGGTTACAGGTCGACAGTTTGTCTGGCACGTAACAGATTAATTTAATCTCTTTAATAGCTCGTCCAGAGCGCGCACAGCGGGCAAACAAAGTGGAGCATCCTCAGAACACAGGAGACATTGGAAAAGACACGTTTCTCTTGTTATTTGTACAATGATGGATGATAAAAAACTGTGTTGTAATGTTTTATGAATCTAATAGCAAATATGTCAAAGGTTTTCTGAAGTACAGGTGAAACGACACCTCGACAGGACGGGAACTCGAACCCGAGACCTTTGCGATGCTAACGCAATGCACTACCATTTCAGCTACACGCATAGCAAATAATTAAAAATAAATAATAAAGAAATAAAAATATTTGGTCAAACGAGTAAAGCACGTTTTATTGTGCATATGAACAATTGCTAAAACACCGCACCGGAATATTCAGTATGCAGCAGTCTGTCGCAGAAATCAGAAGTATCAAAAGACGAGTTAATGGAAAGCAGAGCCACCCCCCCACCCTTCTGTGTTAATGTCTCTGTCAGAACCTGTCTGCTTTCTTTCTACCCTTCCGAAATGAATACCCCCTACCCTTCCATTTAAACACACACTCACACTTTAGATGTAAAACGGGCTACGCGAGCAGCCGGCTGGCAGATTACACGTTGAGCGGAGGCAATTTGCGGACAGACAAGTCTGAACATTTCAATCATGTGGAGAAAGACGGGTGACAATACATCACACACACAGACGTTCTTGTGCACCTGACCCCACCTCCTTCAATGTACCTCAGAAACCAACCGGCACAAATGTGCCTCTTCTTTTCCTAGTACAAATGACAGCATTCATATGGGGATGGCGTCGTCTGATCTCCGAAACCTCTCATTTAAGTTCAGGCGGTCTCTCTCTCTCTCTCTCTCTCTCTCTCTCTCTCCTCACACAGATAGGATTTCATTTTGATCATCACATTGAAAACATCGGGGTGGGGAGATGAATCTGCTTTGAAAAGGGACGACCGAGGCGTCTCGCTGCCCTTTTTATTTTGGAGAGGTGTTCTGGACACCTGCTGTGACAGGCCTTCGAGAAACATACACTTCATTTTTACTCAACGTCGAGGTGCACCGAAATAAACCTTCAACCTGTTTCCAGAGCCAAACCAGAATCAGGTATTCCCATAGGAAAATCAAATCTCTTTAGTATCTCAGTTACGTCTCCTAGACCTCTCTTAGACATTAAATGGAGCAAATGGAAACTTTTGCTCAAGTCTCCTGCATCTCAGATGTTTCTCCTGAGAAAAATCTCACAAATGTCTCCACTGAAGTGTCAGAAGAGCTCAACTATGTCTCAAACCAAGCTCAGATTTGTCAAGTCTGCAATCAAAAATGAAGATTACTGAAGATTTCAATATGAACTCAAACATTTCTCAAACAATTTACCTAAATCCAGATCATTGCAGCTACAATCAACATTAATTTACATGAATTTTCAGCTACATGCTCTTTAATGTATTTGAACAATTGTCTTTTTTTTTTTCAAAAAAGCAATTTTAGGAGAAACATCTGAGACCAAGTTAATACTTCAATAAAACACAACTGAGATTTCCAAATTTTGATAAATGAGAAATACAATTTTCCTCTGGGTTCTTTATGATACAAACACATTTTATATTATCATGCTGTAATTCGTGTAATAAATCAACAAGGTTATAATCGCATAAACAGAAGCTGAATAACAAGAGCAGACCACACTTAGTTCTTAAGAGTTATTTAATTATGCGTACAATAAGCAACTTTATACATGAAACATGTTCCTCGTGGACTCTACTGAAGTGGTCCATTGATATAGAGGCATTATATATATATATATATTTGTAACAAATATATTCTATATTAGTATTCACATTCACCTATGTGCAATATTATTATTTCAAAGCACAAATGTCACATTAGCCATTTTGAAGAGAGAAGCACCGTTCCATTACAAGTAGCACACCAAATACATTTAGTTTAATGTAATACAAGATTAAGGACCCTAAACAAAACCTTACGGATAAAAATTACCTCCAGTATTTTCATTTCCATTCCCATGTATCGAAAAGAGACCAAAAAATACGACATAATAACAAAATGGAATAGATATCCAAGGAATGTTCATGACAATTGGGGAAAATGATTTGTTGTACGTCAATAAAGGTTATGGGGAGGAAACGTGTTAACAATACAGTAAAATCCAGGGCGACTGTCAAATAAGTAAGGATTTGGTAGCTTTCCTCCCTTCCTAGTGAGCAAAGGTGAGCTGAGATGGGGCATATGGTGAACAAGGGTGAGGTGTGAGGTGAAACAGACACACCCCTCCTTGTCTGAACTGAGGAAATAAGGAATGATTTAATTTAAGAGGCCGAGGCAACTGCTTGCCATCTGCACCGCTATACGAAACGATTTTCAATTTCAGGGGCATTTAAACGCTCTCCAAATGCATCTCATTATCATGCTTAGCTTCACACTACTACCGTCTCATATTATAAATGGATTTTCCAAAGTGTGTAGTCCGCAAACTCAGGCCAGTAAAGTTTCATTTAGGAAGCCAAATCTAGGATCCTCACTGAGGTCAAATGGATTTCCTCACAGATAGAAAATCCCTTTCCCAACTTTCCCAACATGCAACAGATGACCTAGATTGCATCATGTTTCCCGAGACCCTTCCCCCAAAATATGAAAAACAAAACAAAAATAACTTTTAGTCCAAAACAGTCGTAATGAACTAAAAACATCAGATACTAGCCTGCAGGGCTTCTCTGTTGTAAACAACAGCTGAAAAAGCAACACGGACAAAATTAATGCAAAATTATTTTAAAATTGTTAAAATGCCACAAATGTTTTGGTTTTTGGAGTAGCTGTAGCATAATCTTTCTTTCAACTTCACTAAAACTCTTTCTGAATTCCGTTGCCGTTTGTGTGTTGATAAATGTTTCTTTAATATGTTGCAAAACAAGAATAAATGCATAATTAGAGAATGGCTAACAGCCAATTTATATCTCATACTTTTCATTCCAGTTTAAGATCCCATTTCAGATATTTATGTCCAGCTATTATTATGTCCAGTATTTTAGAGATCTTAATTATCTTTAACGGGGCTGCTGAATATCATCTGTTGAAACTTTCTGGATTGTCTGACTTTCAGAATCTGAGTCACAAATGCAGCTTTCTTAAAAGTGTACACTATTGAGATGATGCATATGGATATTGAAAAGAAACAGAGGCATCAATCATGGACAAACTTTGACCCCACCATAAACTGATATGTTCAAACTAAATACCCCCGATGCTTTGAATCTGGATTATGGAGATTGACCCCAATTTTGAACGCAAGCTTCAAGTTGACTAGCTTGATTAGCTTTGTGCATCTTAATATCTTAATGCAAAGTACCAGAAAAAGGACAAACACTGTTACTGTAAACGGACATATGTTTGACACACACCAACAGCAGCCTATACTGCACCTATTTATATAAAAAAAACAGGTTTTAGGTCATTAAACTATGAGGTTCAATCCAATCTAGACTCGGACTGAAGCTCTAGATTCAAGGTTCTAGATACACAAGCAGGAATCAATGAATCACCACTTAGTAACAGGATAGAGTTCAAAAATCCTACAGGGAAAAATAAAGAACAACTTCATTTGACATTATTCAGTAACATATCAGTGTATTTGGCTAATCATAATTAGTGTTATTTTAAATTCTCAAAATAAATAGCCAGATTTACAACGTCTTGGTTAAGGGTCAAGTGGTAACGGATCAGAACGGGTTAGAATCTGGTACTGACATGAATCAGAAAAGAAGAACATGTACTCATGTATTGTGTGTCACCTGGGATAAATGTTTGGTGGATTCAATAACAGAAGATGATAAAATGTCTCTTAGTGATGCAAGTTCTCTGGAAGCTCAATGGCATCTTTATAACCTTCTACCCAGGAGGAACTGAATTACACTTTTGTGGAAGTATTATATGTACAGACTAGAAGTTCCACTGGGTAGCCGAGTTAGTTAGAATAGGTGCCACAATAAGTGGATAAAACCTGGAGGGTTAAGATGTTCGAAAGCTCCACAGTTCCTGCAGATGGTCCAAAGTTCCAAAAGGTGTCCAGGGAATCTGAACCCTACAAAGGGGCCTTAGAAATGCTGGACCCTGGCTTAGGAGTTTTAACTTTTTGAACCTTTTTTAAACGATCAGAAGTTCTGGAGTTCGGGCAAGTTCTTGTAGAGGTCCAAGGAGTCAGGGTTTGAGAAGGCCCCTCGCTGAGTCACCTCCTTACCTGCCAACACCTGCTTCACTGCAACTTCAACCTTCTTACCGCTGATTGTGTACTGCAGACGAACAGAGAAGCAAAATCAATAAGACTGAAAAGTACACAAAACGATTTAAAAAAGAAAACAGAAGAAGAAGCCAGGAGAAAGAACGAGTGAAGCCCCGCTCACCGGGATGTCCTTGGTCTCCAGGATCAAGGCGGGCACGTGTCGGGCAGACAGAGCTACTCTAATAGCACTACGAATCTTTCCCACAAGCTCTTGACTGAAGGTCTTCTTGGGTCCCATCTTCAAGAACAGAATCACCCTCTCTTCTCCATCACTGTTGTACTGAGGAACACAAAGGCTGTCGGAAACCTCCTCAAAGGCCTCCACTGGTAGAACAGAGAGCATGACGAGGACCTTTTAGTTACGGTACGAAGATCGTGTATCGTACACTGAACTGTATGTACTTGCTCGATAACAGTTTTTTTAACCCCAAAAAAAGCAAAATTGCAGCTTTAAATGATATTTCCGGTTGCCAGCATAAGAGATGTTTAGTTTAACCAGTTCACCCAGCATTGCTACCATGGTCAAGCTTATTTACCTGCCAAATAACCTGCTCGGCCCAATAGGAGAGCAATTTCCTGTCTAAAACTAGTTCATGCTGGTCCACACAGAACTACTGTGTTTCTTTCAGAAGGAAAAGAGTCAAAATTTGTATCTCACCAATGTTGTATATTTCTGAGCTCCCAAATCGAACCCCATTAGGATTCAAGGTTCCATCACTGAAGACAATTCAAAACAGACAAAACAACGTTTTTAGCATTTCAGATTGTGTGTGATAATATTGTTTGCATAACTAGGACTAGATTTAAAACAAAAACTATCATACGAGGGGTTCACTATAGGGGTATTTATTGCTCCCACATTTTAACAAATTTCTTGATCAGAAGAACATCTCACCCCGACACCAACAATTCTAAATGTACCATAGATCTGTATAATAACTTAACAATATTAAAGATGCCCTCCAGAAAATGGAGAAAACCATCTAAAGATCTAAAGACAGACTTACCTCCTCCCCAACATGACGACTCCTCCCGTCTTTGGATTTATCTTACAGTAATCACCATGGGCCCACACACCTAATGAACAGGTGAGCATAAAGAAATGGATGAAGTGATATAACAAACAGGTGTAGACAGAAGCAGCTACCGTGTGTCTGAGCAGAAACGTCTGACCGCCAGCGGTCTGCGATGGTTAATGAAGCTGAACTCTCCTGATTGGCCTTTTCCTGCATCCTCAAACTGACAGCAATAAAGATTTAAAGAGACTTTTCTGGTGCTAACAGAAGCTGGCAGGCTACTTTTTTCTTTTTGCCCTCAGAAATCGTTTAATCAATACAGTGGGAAACACCACAGTCTCGTGCTTGTGCGAACTCAAGCGGCGTGTTTGTTTTCTAAATCAAAAGACGACTTGTTTGTATTCTGAATCAGGTAAAACTGATTTAGTCTCCCCATGACCACTTCATAACTTAAAGGTGCCGTAAACGATTTTTGGGACACGCGTCTGACATTTGAAATTGACACGCTAACACATTCCACCCCTCCCTTCATTGCTCCGCCCTCAAAATAACAAACTTGTCATGCAACACAGGAAACGACTAACAGCTGGGGCACACGCCCCCTACTGCTGATTGGCTACGAGAGTGTTATGGTGTTCTGTGGATCGGTCCGATCCAGTTTTTTTTTTTTATCCTATTCACACAGCCAGAACCATATTCAAACACGTTTGTCAACACACACACAGGTTAACCAGTTACCTGGGAAAGTGGAAAAATAGGCTTTGTGGTATTTGCTGCCGTTTTCGTCATTCCAAAAATGAGTGGGTTGGCACGGGATGGGCTTCAAACACACAAGCTCTCCGCTCTCCCCCCAGACAGGCTTACCTGAGACACACACACACATCAAACACAACAGGGTTATTTAAGCAATAAAGCATGAGGGCAAGTAAATCAACATATGTACATTCACTGGTGTGGTAATATCAGCTTTCACAATGGCTTCACATGTCAGCTCATCAAATCACCAGAACTAGACATTTCAGACAGAAAGCAAACAAACGTCCCCACACCTCGACCGTAAAATCACAGATAATCGCAAGTCAGATTTCACCTTCAGGGCTCCACGACTCCACGGCCATGCCCAGGTTTCGGCCCTGAATTTCTCCTCTGTAAACTGGTACCGTCATATTCTGACCCATGAAGCATGAAATAATGTCGGTGCCACCTGAGGAAACATTTAAAGATGCTAAGATACTTTAAAAAAAGAAGATCCAGTGACACAAGCAGGAAAATCTCACAGCTTTGAGCCACTGTTGCGCATCAGCGTGGCTCCAACAAATAAGCAAATAAACAAATAACAAAACAATTAAAACAACGTTCATTGCAAATGAAATCACTCTGGATCCATCCGTGAGTTACGCACAAACCTGCAACATGTGCGAGCAGTTCAAATCCTATAGAATGCAACCGTGGAGAAAAGCAGAGCACGATTTGAAAAGGTGAGGGAGAGATGTTTGATGCAAAACAGAAAGTGAGACAATCGATGTTTAGAAATAATGAAGTTTCGAGGAGAGAAGCCGGGAGCAGACGGATCAGAGGTGGGGGTAAATAAAAATAGGACATTTGTAATGATTGTAAAGTTAGATTATAAAAAAGGACGAAAAAGCAAGCAGAAACAGACGGAGACAGAAAGGTTGCCGGGACAACAGACAGGCTGATGCATGTGTGTCTGTGACAGATGGCGGGTGAGATTGGGGGGGTTTATTGGATTCAGGTGATTCTGGGTGGCTGAAAGTGTTAAAGTTTTCTGCCAGCTGCCCCTCGGAGCTCAGGCGTCTGACTGGCAAGATAACAGGAGCGGCAGGAAACAGGCCCTCACACATATGCTCCGCCCGACACCGAGGTCAAGGTCAAATCCGCCTCGGGTTGGCCGAGGTCACGCATACGAGAGGAGCGGGCGGGAGAGAGAAAGATTTCTCTCGGTTTCTGAGGGCCGAGAGGCTATCGGAGCCCAGGACCGTATCTGTGCTTTGTTTTCTTAGTAGGCATCTTTGGACGGCTTGACATTTGAAAAAGCTCTGGAGTCGAGAAACGTCAGTCAAAAACTGAGGAGGATCACGGCTCTGCAAACACGTCAAAATTCAAAGGGGTCTCCGTCATGCCATCGGAATCGATCCAAAAGGCAAATCAAACAGCGTTCATGCCAGATTTATGCAAAAAGGGTTTCTGAAGCCTTCCAAATCTCTGTCACTCATTAGAGAAAATAGTTTTTTTACATTACATTAGATTACATTATACAATTATTTAACATTTAACATCAAATATTACAAATATCAAATATTGAGTATCTATTAATCTATGCATGTCTCTATCTATATCTATCTATACAGATAGATATATTATCTATAGATATCTCTTTGATTCTTGTTGTAATGACTTTTGAGTGCTTTCCACCCAAAGCAAACACTACAGTATTTTTTGGTACCGGTTTATCTGCACTGTTCACGCGAAAAACGCCAGAAACAAGAGCCTTGTTTCCAATGACGTGTGCAGGAAAAGAACATCACTCCACGTATGAAGTTAAATAACAAATATCCTTGAAAGGCTCGATCTGAATAACATGACTGTAGCAGGCTGTCGTCGACCTGCCATGAGAGCAAAGCTCATCTGGTGAAGCCACAGGGAGAGACCGGGCACAGGTGGTGTGTGAGAGAGCCGTGCTGCGAGACCCCAGCCACAAACACACGCGCACGCACACAAAACCAGCAGTCCACCACAGCTGTTAGCGCTGATGCTAATTTGTTTCCGCAGGGTCCCGCAGGCATGAGATCACACTGCGACACACACACACAGACACACAGACACACACATACACACACACACACACATACAGACACACACACACAAACACACACACACACACACAAACACACACACACACACACACACACACACAAACACACACACACAAACACACACACACA
>JAZGTI010000793.1:9606-54341 GCA_036877585.1 Botia kubotai | reverse complement strand
AAAAAACTAGCTCAAGGTTAACACAACTGTACATATTTTTGACAGTTTCATAAAAAGCTTCGTTCATTCATGCCTTTTGATCATGCAAAGCTGTAAGTGCAAGATTGAAAAAGAATATATGCAGGGAAAAATCTACAGCCTTCTTGAAATGTGTACAATGATCATTACTAAATCACTGCTCCATTTTGTCTTTTTTTTGTTTAATTATTTTTAATGACACTTAAAACTCTTGGGATAAGATTGGCATAAGGGTAAAAAAAATATAATATAGTTTTAATATAGTTTTAATAAAATATAATATAGTTTTTTGGTGAATGTTTTTTCTAATGGTTGATCAGTTACATTTTAATATGTAGTCTTGCCTTCTGGATTTGTACATAAACACTTTCAGACCTTTGCACAGATCACTTCCATCCCTCTGCTTCTTTCTGCATGTACAAACTGTTCGTACTGCATTGAAAGTCTGTGTAGCCAGTGAACTGACGTGTGGGCAGACTATTAACCTTGCATTCTATTAACCAGACGTTCCATTAACCTTGCAGGGTATTTCCTGCCTACTTAAAACACAGGTACTGTGTTGTGTATGTGAATCATAGAGTCCAAGGACAGTAGCTTTGTAACTCACTAATTAACTTGTTAAATCAAATCAGCTGTATCTGTAGGCACTGCTTTTACTTTATTGACATTTTTAATTAACACGGACAGAAGAACCATCTTCTCTTTAAATCTGTTTAGAAAGATGTCACTCGAGTCAGGCTTAAAAGCAGTAAGACATGGCAAGCCATTTTGCTCCTTACAATGTGCATAAATCTCAAATCACCCATGTCAAGTGGAACTAATATTAAGGTTTAGACAACTCAAAATCAGATGTAAGCAACGTCAGAAAATGCTTAACTTGAATTGTGTATCGGACACTGGGTGATTTATTGAATATTCATGATACATTTACAATTAAATTGTTTAAGGAACAATACATAGAATATGTAGGTAAATATTGTGCTTTTTTGATGTTTTGTTATTAAATACAGTAGTTCATTTATAACGGTAAATAAATTGTCAAAAACATACTTTGAAAATTATTATTTTTTTATTGTAACCATATTTTAGTTCTTACATTTTACACTGGTAACAATAGATATGAAATGTTGGTATAACGGTCACTTCTAAGCATATACATATCAAGATGTCCTAAATTGTCAAAAGGCTGAAAAATATATACATCATTTACCTAAGCAATCATTTCAATAAATTTTTTAGCCATTTCGCTCACTCCTACACGGAAGGACTTTAGTGAGGTTGTGAAAAGAGTTTGGCTTCCTATCCATCCTGGCCATGGCATCCGTAGGGAAACATGTTGTCCTTTGTGATTGATTTGAAGAGCAAACAATGCAGCTGAAGCAAGTACAGCGTGAATCTGTGGGGGCGTCTTTGGATGTAACACATTTGACCAGCAGCATGTGTCAGGCTGTCAATGCCCTGCTCCTCCATTGTTACAGTTACTCTTGAGAGCAGCCCTTTCCAGTTAAAGTCTGCACGTGCTCAGTGTGAAATAGGGGCAACATGACCAAATATAAGCTAACCTTAAACATTGTGTTTCCGAGTGTTTCCAAACATTGAGGGCAAAGGATTTTTACAGTTGTTTCCCTTTCACATTTGAACTGATTGTAGAGGCTTAATTCCCCCGGCGGTTTGCGAAGGTTTTGCTAGCTTTAGCTGTATGCTCAATTGTGACTGCAATCCAGAGGAGCTTTCGTTTCTACATCTTGTTTCTAGATTACTCTCTTGTAGTCACTTGAGATAAGCTCTGCTGTTCGTGCCAGGATTTACTGTGTTCAGACAGGTAAAGGAAACTTGAAAATTGTTGATCACCTTCAGGGACCTGATCGTTTTTCATGTTGTCCAGATGAGGGTGGAATTGGAGGGTAATGGCTTTGTTCTGCCTAGAGCTCCACTCAGGCCAGTAGTACTGTAGGCTGACAAACCAATTCTTTTAACTACAGTCTTCTTGGCCTTTTCTTTGGCACAGTTTGGAACAATTTAGAAGTTAGGTGAGTTTCCTCAAAGTTATGGAGTTGAGAGAATGAGAGTGTGGTGTTTTGTATTACTTTTAAAATGTGTGACGAAATATTGTTTTTGTGTATGTATTATAAATATTGGTGGATGTACAATAAAAATAAAAGTATTGGGTCTTAAGTTTGAAAACCCTTCCTTGATATTTAAAACTAGATTGTACTGCATGAATATACTAAAAATACAGTCCTGTTGACAGACATGTTTCCTATATTTGTGAAGGAAAGCATAAAAGATTTGAATGATAGGACACCGAGGCTTGGTTATGATTTCAAATTCTTGATGACCAGTGAACATGACATATAACCCATGCATTTAATGCAATATTACGCATTAAATGAGCATTCAAAACACAGCTACCGCCTAGAAGATCACAGGTGTTTTAACACAGTTCAGCTACTGTTTATAAACGCATTCTTCATTCCCGTATACCTGCTTTCTACAGCGTTGGTCTGCTGCAGTTCTCAGACCTTTTAAAGCTGTAATGTCCAGCTGTAATGTAATTTCTCAAAAACTATTGAGCTTTGCGATTTGTACTCATGCCCCCTTGTTTCTATTATTAATGAAATGACCAATTTATTTTGTGTCCACCTCCTGTAGGTTGTTGAAAATGCCATTAAAGTAAGTCCTATGTTGGGCTCCCATATATTTCAGCCTCTTCTGCCGTCTGTGATTCGGGGGATTGTTGAAGGCGAGGTAAGTCTGAAGACTGTGTGGTCCTATAGTGTAGACCTGTTACAGTAAGCGTATTTCTGTGAAATGGTTTCATGTTTTCTGTGCTTACAAATACTGCTGTGTTTGACTGCAGAGGTACCCGGTGGTCATGTCTACATATCTGGGGGTGACGGGTCGCATACTCCTACAGAATTCAGCCTTTTTCACTTCACTTCTCACACAAATGGCTGCAGAATTCAACCAAGAGGTGAGGAGGACTACCAGACCACCAGCATTTGCCTGCCAGAATGACCTGTGAATGCTGCTTGTCCAATTTAAATTATAAAATGGCCAGTTCCAGTCCTGGATGCTGATTGGCTGATCCAGCATTCCACATAATATGAAGTTTTAAATGCCAGTTCACCCGGATACGCTAAACTATTAGGCTTGTTGTATATTTGAGTGTTTATGTAATATGGCAAAAAAAGGCAACTTAGAGGTAGGGTAGCTTTGAAAGATCCCACCCTCCCTTCAGAGCACTCTCCAAAGCCACGCCTTCACCAAAGTGCATAGCAGTATGCAAATACAATTGACAAGCAAGTTGAACATCCTGTCACTGCATTCGGACCAAATTCAAAGATTGGACTAAAAAGTTATTGTCCTGCACCTTCCACAGTAGATATACAAATATTTTAAGACCACATTACATAGTGATTGGTGTCAGGGTGTGAAGATACTTTCAACCAGCATAAAAAAAATCTAGAAAAGATCACCTACCCTGCCTTTAAAATGAATTTGCTTTCAGAATGTGTATTAGCATGGCTATCAATGTAACAATAATTTAGTGCAATAGACAGAATACAAGAGCAAACCAGATGTGAATGGCTTGACTAACCTGATTCTAAATAAACTTTGGTCAAATGCACTTGAGGTCAAATGCATTGCACTCAAAAACCGTAAACAAGCAAAAACACTCAAGCCTGGCCTACTTTCCATGCTCAGTGCAGTGTAGCTTGTGTTTGTGGCAGCAGATCTTACTGTAATTTGGTCCCTGTGGAGTCAGATGCCTTGCTGAGCCGCCCACAGAGTCTTTTCTTCTCAACCCCGTGCTACATCTCTCTAACACCCCTACTTGCTAAATAATTGAACTCATTTGCACTATCCTGGTCTTAGCATATCTCAGTGTTCCCTTATATTTTTCAATCCCAGAAGTATCTTTGCCACTGCGATTTCATTACTTACAGTATCGACCAAATAACTTCAGTGATGGAGGTTCAGTGCACTAATGTGCGGTTAAAAGAATAGTTTACCCAAGCATGAAAACTGTCACTATTTAATCATTCCAATCCTGTCATTTTCTTCAATCAAGATATTAGTTGAAGTGTATACACTGTTCTGTTTCCATATAATAAGAGTCTGCTGGATGTGATGTCCAAAAATGAGCATGAAAGTATTGCAAGAGTATTTATGACCTTTGTGCTACAGTATATATGTTAGTTCCTCTGAAGCCAATTTCATGATTGATTGATTTTCTTTCCAGTGGAATGAACTATCAATTCAAAAAACTTGAATTATAGTGCTTTTATGGTGTCATTTTTTTTGGTTCCCTTGGTAACTATTTACTTTCCATTTTACAAAAAAACAGCAGTGAGTTAATTGAAAATATAAGATTATTTTCTGTAGAGGAAACTCATTCAGGTTTGACATGACGTGAGGCACGTTTTAAAGTAAACCAGAAAATAAGCTTCAACCGCACATACAGTAAATATTACATGAGAACAGAATGTTTAGGATGGTTTATCTCTTGCTTTCTCAGGCAGACCAGCTCTTGGGAAACATGATTGAGATGTGGGTAGACCGCATGGACAACATCACCCAGCCAGAGAGGAGAAAACTTTCTGCTCTGGCTCTCCTGTCACTCCTTCCATCTGAAAACAGGTTAGTCATCTTACAAATGCTGCATCCTCGACCCATCACATTTGCATGTAGGTCTCCCGAGCTCATGTAGTATGTCGGAAAGCAGTATAAATTGAAACATTTCTAAAGATTATTGGATATTTCACCTCAGAAAGCAAGTTACATCACAACATCACTCCATTAAAGTGGTACAACATCATATTTTTCATGACGGTAGTACAAATGTCAGTGATGGTCCCATTATCATACCCTGTCACTCTGTGAGATTACATGTCTTGTTATAGCAAGTAACCTGTAAGTTATAGCTATTGTGTTTCAAGATGTGATTTGCATCTTATCGTGATATCAGCTGTCAGATTTCCCATGACAGGGAATGAGTCATTTTACCTACAACATTGCATGTCACTTAAATTTTCATGTTTTGCAGCTCAATGTATTTGAGCCTTTTTTCCATGTTTTAAAGGTTTTTTGTCGTTCTTTATTCTAAACACGTAGACGACACACTAAAAGGGAGCATATCTTGGATAGCAGGATTTTCCTGGCTCTTTTGGGTTCAATCTGCTACGTGGATAAACTGTAGTCTAACACGTACAGAATTTATCGTAGGTGTGACTTCCCAACTATACGAAAATTAGTCTAATCATATCTACCCACATATACTACCCACATTTACATAACAGCTATTTAACTTTAATTTAAAAAAAGGTCCCAACATAACAAACTCTGATTTGATAAATGTACAAGGCTGCTCTTAATGTCTTTTATTAGACATTAAATATGCATCCCACTAAGCATTGCAAAAGACACGGGTGAATCAGAAATATAATGATATAAAACTTATGAGCCGCTTGAACATATACAATTGGCTAAATTCGTAATGTGTAAATATGGCAACTGTGTAAATTTTTAATAAATATGTCATGCATATGGAAGATCCATCTTAAAAGCTTTGTTATTGTTAAAAAGCAATTTCTGGATAAACTGGTAAGGAGTTTACTGAGCTCTGCTCTTGCACTCTTTGAGGTTATTTGCATATTGAAATCTTAAAGGTGCAGTACCAGTATATCTTAAGTTGACTAATGTTTTAATTTGCTCTAAAAATACTGCAGGTGTGTAGCCTAGAACTTGTCAGGGGTGTAGAAACTCTTCCTCCATGTTTTTTGTTACAATAAAAATGTTCAGTATGGCGGCTGAAAGCGCTTCAGCGTGTCCCTGCATGCAGACTCATGTTTCGATTCCAGAACTTGCAGTCTTTTGGCTGATTGTCTTCCAGTAATTTCACACGGATTTGTCTCGTCTATTGTATGTATCCACACATTGTATGTTTGTATCCATCTGTGCCTGTGCCCACTATAAAGCCCCGGATTATGGATTTGCGTTCAGGAGCTTGAATGAATTGTGATGCTGCGGCAGGTGTGTTGTCACCTTATTTCATTGAGATTGATCTTGCAAGCCAGTGTTCTATAAGATCAATAATGACATCAATACCAGAGCCAAACCATTGTCAATCTCTGTCCCACCCAAAGCGGTGATTACCTGGCAACAATGACACCTCCATCATGGCCTTGTTTTGCTTGTGCAGGTTTCAGGGCTTTGCCGTGATGCCGTGAGGCTCCCCTTGCGGCTTGAGCCTGAGTTTGCAGAGGGAGCAAAAATAGTCATGCGTTATCACGCTTTGTAGAGACAGCCTGGATCCGCGGGGCTGAGTGATTTCTCTAAACCTCGGTCTCTCTAAACCTCGGTCTCTGAAGCACAGAGGCATGATGGGTGTTTTCTCCATTATTGTCACATCTTGCCTTCTGCTCGCATACGGGCAGAGAATTATTTGTCTGGTGTGTCTAAAAATGCCTAAGGGATATTTCACCCTAAAATGAAACGTCTGTCATCATGTACTCACCCTCACAACGTTCCAAATCCAATCTTTCTTCCATAGAACGCAAGAGAAGAAATTTTGAAGAATGTTGACGCTGCTGTTTTTCTGTTTAATAAAAGTGAATGGAAACTGGGGCTGTCAGACCTTCTGCCTGTCTTTTTTCTTTTGTGTTCCACTAAAGAAAGGCAGTCATAAGGGTTTGGAATCGTATGAAGTTGTGTAAGTTAGGAATTTCAGTTTTGAAAATTTGCAAAATCAAATACAAAGAAAGTTCTTTTGCACTTGGTTCATTTTTGTGTTGGCTTTCAGCGTTGACATTTAAGCAGCAGCAGTGTGACATGTTAAAAGTTTCTCATAACAGTTCAAAATGCAAACACAATATTTTTCAAAATAATTGCTGTAAAGTGTTTGGGTCAAATCATGCAGCCCGAGCACCATTATAATAAATGCAGCATTACAATATTGATGTATATAATTTTTTAGGGTGAAATTGTGCTTCACCAGTCAACAACCGTCCCTTTTCAGATGATTCTTTTATCTGTTTTGCACTTGCGTGACTCGAACAGCATGGAGAGAATTATGAAAGCTGACTGTGAAAGGATATTTAGCAGTGCCTCACATGAAATGGGGCACAGCATATTAATTTTCACAGGCATTCAGTGCACTTTGAATGGTATTTTTCTGATCCTGCCATTTACTATTATATTTTCTTTCAACTGACTGCACCGTCTCTGCATAAACACCTGTGGCTTTACAGCAATGCCCAAGATACTGAATATTTCTTCTCACAGGCAAAAGAAAGTCACATATAATTTCACCCTCTAATCGAGTATAACAACAGGTGATGACAGCAGTGAAACGATGCATTTGTCTCTGCCTCAGTGATTTGGATAGCAGAATAAACAGATGAGGATAATAGTGATGTAATAATGTCTGTGCATACAGCTTGGCCAGAAATGGAAGAGGGATATGCAGATGGGGTTTTCATTTCTCAACACGCACAAACAGAATCATTCGGTGTGTTATCATTGGGCTGCCTGTGGAATAATGATGTTAAAGTTTGCCAGAAAATTTCGTCATTTTAGAGTTTTGTATTTTTGGAGTACATATTCATATAGAAGCACAAGATGTTTAGACGGTGGCTAACGTAACAGTTTTGAGGAGCATTATCACAAGAGGATAAGATTTTTAGGTAAGTAAAGTAAGATTGAGTTATTCCTTACTGCCCTTTGACAATGTTGGCCATAGCCTCACAGCTGTTTTTTTTTTCTTAAGCTCTTTACCTTATAAATATGTATTTTTGTTTAAATTTCTATTTCCTTAAAAATGTCTTTACCTTGCTCGTCACCATGGGCCCCTTTAAAAGGGGTTGTCATATAACACACAGAATTTACCTTGACCTTTCGAAACTCTATAAAGTATAGTCTACTGCAAAACTTCTTTCTCACTTCAGAAATGCCAATTTATCAAACTTGGCTACAAAAAACTTCTAGTTCTCAATGTCAACAGCTGATTAATCACTGTCCACATTCACATATCAATTGCACCTATTCACTGTTTGGCCCTCCCAATATCAGTGAGGTAATGGTGCGAAAGAAGAATAGTGACCAATCAGAGACACTGTTACTGATTTCACAATCAAAGAGGGTGGCGACATTGAACTCTAATGCCACAGGTCAGAGAGAGGGTGGAAAATGGTCTTATAACTGTTTACAGTGCCAAAAATGATTCAATTATCTTGTACATCATTATGTGGCGTACTAAACGAAACAGCAGTTTTCCAAGTTTAATTACCTAAAAATGCTGGTTTGGGTGTCGTTATTCTGGTCCGAGCAAAGTGATAAAAAATCTTTAATATGATGTGTCTTTGGTCACTACCATGCTTCTTGTAGCTTTAATATCAGCTGGTTGAGATAAGATTGCACACCACTCTCTATTATACTACTGAAAAGTAATATTAAAACTGTAAACTTTATTAAATATATATATATATATATATATATATATATATATCTAAGGAGTAAATATTTAACTGGTTTAGGTGCTTGCCAGGTTTGCTTACAGGGTATCTGCAGGCAATATTGTAATTGGCTTTTCGCATATTCTAATACTTTCCTTAGCATGACAGGATTTTAAGTTATTTAAAACTATTTTGCAGTCAGCGCTTTTAAATCTTGAGGTTTTTCATTGCTGAAAATTTACATCTTCAAGATTATAACAGGAAGAAATAGTTTATTTTGAAGAAAGTTCAGATATAAAGATGTTCCATTTTGGATTAAGGAAGCACTCAATTTCCAGTACGGGGTGCAGATAGGTTACAGTAAGATGTGCGTAGCTCACGTCCTGTCACATTATAATTTCATATACACCTTTATTCCTGACCACTTTCTTGTTATATTGTTCGGCCCCTCTCCTTTAGCAGCTACAGTACCTCATCATCTTCCACCATTTCACCAAAGCAGAGATCTGATTGCTTGCTCCTGAAACGGTATTGATTGGTTCATTTCACAGAGCAATGTTTTTGAGATGTAGGACTGACCTTCCTTATCTGGCTTTTCATTGAACGCTGCATGTGAACAGATCCAGGGCAATGAAAGAATCGTCATGCGGTTGTAAGTGGAAAGTCGAGGGATATCATGTGTTTGGGTTCTATAAGTGATGAATGAACCAATTTGTATCAGGTGGCGGGGTTGGTGGGGGGCGGTTATATTGAAGCCTGTGATGGAAGGGTCTAAAAACACAGGAAATTTGGCTTGTGCACATTATAGGAAAGACGTGTGCTTGGATTTATAAAAACCACATCGGGTCAGGACCATAGAATGCGTTTATCCAGATGCCGTCAAACATGGATTGCAGGAACATGTCAAGCAAGGATATAATGCTGTCAAATAGAAAAGATTGCACTACATAAAAATGAAAGTATTGTTTCATCACAAAGCATAAAGCTCGCCTGCATAAAGGGTTTAATCGAATGAATGTCTTATTAGAGTTATTTCCAATAACCGTGTCTGATTATATATGTATTCTAATGTTCAAATCCCTTGAGTGTACTTTACACTGTAACAGTCAGTTAGACTCAGCATTGCTGTTAAGCTTATGATTATGTTCTCTTAGCAGAAGCATTTGAGTGTGAAGTCTTTTCCAGGCTAGAAACTGTCTAATGTATTTCTTTATCTCTTGGTCTACCATTTTTTTTCCCAAACTAAGAACTTGTAACCAGACTAAAAATCTCAATAACCAGTACACAGGTGGTTCCAAGTCACATGATTGTTTGCAAGCAGATGCTTTCAAAGTCCCTTATGTATATTTGTGCATGTGTTCTATACAATTTCTTGCTTAAAACTTTAGACTATTAATGTAAATATAGGGAATATGTATCTTATGTTTTTGTTTGTTTGTTGTACTGTTTTTGGTATCACTAACTACCCAAACCATTTTTTTGGAAAATTGCTTCCAGCTCCTGATATCTTTCAGGATGGTAAAATCTGAATACTTACATTGTGGGGACGATCTTAACTTAAACTTAGTACAAAATAATATCTTAATCAAAATGGCAAAATTCAGGAATGTTTTTGTAAGTGTGAGGTTTAGGGGTGGAGTTAGGGGAACGAAAATATCATTAAACAATGATATTTGTCAATGACAAATAAAAGTTACATTTTCCACTGTGATTGTTTCTTAGCGTGATC
The DNA here is from genome assembly GCA_036877585.1 of Botia kubotai. Taxonomy (NCBI): domain Eukaryota; kingdom Metazoa; phylum Chordata; class Actinopteri; order Cypriniformes; family Botiidae; genus Botia; species Botia kubotai. The sequence goes on along the minus strand of JAZGTI010000793.1, from coordinate 44,138 downwards.
CAGGACAAGTTCTGTGGGATTGTGAACATCAGCGTTGAGGCGCTGCACGATGTTATGACAGAAGACCCTGAGAGCGGCACCTTCAGAGAGTAAGCTCTGTTTAATGACTTTTCTCCTGCCTAATGACCTGGAACATGCCGGACAAGGGCACACACTGTCATGCTGCCGTGTTTAATGACACATGCTTGATGCTGGCAGCCCCAAAATCACACTTGACATCGCGGAAAATTATCGAATGAAATTTCAGTGTCGGAAATGATGCTGTTCAGTGCAGTTCTTGTTTTATAATTTGTTAGTGGTTTACCAATATTAAACTTCAAACTGTCTGTTCTGCCGACAACTGAAACAAAAATGCAAATTTTACTCAATTGTAAGAGTGTTTTAAGAATTTAGCTTTTAACTGTTTGCTGTAGCAAAGTGATTAACTTCTTTCATTAATGTAGTATGTGATTTTACAACAGCATACAGGCTTTAAAATTGTTATAAAATATTGTTTAAATAAATCTACTAATGTATAAGTCATGCTCTTTTTGACACACCGTATTTGTATGCAGAAACAAAAGTCATGCCTCATTTACATGAGTTACCCTGGACAGTTTCTCACACGCTGCTTTTTCTCCTTTCAATTTGTAATTTGTTGGTCGAATAGTATTTCCTAACTAATATAAATTATTGTAAAATGGAAGCAAACCCAACAAATAATTCGACATATGTACCTGCATGGAAAGCCGTGTCTGTACGAAACATCATTCACAGAATGGTAATCTTTTAAATGTGTTGTACATCACTATACACTATCTTAGTTTTATGTATTCGTTTGCGCAATACACCGCTCATGAAACGTGAACGACGCCGGAGGCAGCCAATATTTCATGCTTCCAGGATAAGGTGCCATAGCCTCATGTTCACCACCTAGGGCATTTTATCATTTCTAGGCAGGATGGATGCACAAGCTGCCTCATGCATACTTCAGTGGAGTGTCAAAATAGCATTCATAAATTGAGTGAGAGTTTACACAGGAGGAGTACAAAGCACTGACGGAGAACCGGAAAAAGCGTCACATTTAAAAATAAATAAATAAATAACATGACTTGAAGTATATAAGTAAATAACATGAAGTAACATGAATGTAATTCCTGTACCTTGCGCTCACATGCACGTCTCACGACCTTACACCCTCTCTTTGGATTCCTGTCCTCCAGTTGCATGCTGATGAGCCACTTTGAAGAGCCAAAGCTGACGGATGATGAGGAGCCTCCTACAGAACTGGACAAGAGGAGAAAACTGGTGAGTGTATAACCGCAGGTCAAAGGTCACTGATGTTATACGCTCCTATCGATGACAAGTGCCACCGGAGTGGCCCATATTGATGATTTGTAGTGGGTGAACGAATCACTTGATGAAACGGTACATTAAACTAATTTGACACAAAGGATTCACTGCGTTGTTACCTCAATGCAGTGACTGTCACAAACTTAAAAGGTTTTTCAGTTAAAGAAAAATCAAAAGATTAGTTATGTCAGAAATGTCAGTTTTTCATGGTCCAGTGCCACGAATATCCAATTTAAGATTAAGAACCTTGCATTTAACAACATTAAATTAATTTCTTCAATGTTAAACACTTTCCCCTTACTCATCTTAATATGTATAGTTCTGAAAATCTATATAAATGTTTTTATTTTATTACTGCGACTTCATTTTGTTACACACTTCAGCTTTAACGTAGTAACTTTTGGGGATAGTGAGATTTTTAAAATCTGCCTACAGAAGTTGCTTTCCCATAAAAAGAAAATTACGAAAATGAACAAATTTGTCTGACGTGCAGCAGTATAAAAGCCTGTTAAAGCTTTTTGAATTAGGTGAGAAACTTATACAACATAATAAAATGTTTTAGGCAGTAGTTTATACTTTCAGACATTTGCTGGTTCAGATAAAACACATTTACAGTTGCTAGTAAGTCATGACCTTTTCTTAGTGGTCTTATGTGATCGTAGATGTGCAAAACTGTTTGAGGCAGAGGCAGGAAAAGCAATAAATTGCAGTTTAAGTTTGGGTAAAATGGACATGAAATTACAGTTACAGTACTTGATTTAAAAAGTAAAAAGATTTTTGTTAGAGAACAACTGTGGATGTTGGATAGCTATGAGGGTGGTCGCCTATGAAGGCGACAGCAGTGATCGATTATGATATAATTGTGCGAGTTGATTTTTTTGTTTAACAACAGTGAAGTTAATTTCACATCAGTCAAAATCCAGTAACAACTCATTCATGTAGTCACATGATTTTCTGATTGCATTACATTTTCTGATTGCTCAGCCGGTGGAGTCTTTATTTTTAGTGTTACTTTCTGATGTATGTGTACAATGAAAAGCTTTAAATACACAAAAGTGTAACAGTGTTTTTGTACGCTGTTTGTTTAACAACAGTCTTTAGTCTTTAGCTGAAGTCTTTCGGTGATATTTAATTGTCAACAGAGCTCCACAAGTGAAGTATTATCCATCATCAAAACACTGTCACCTGAAACAATTATTTTTTAAAAAAGGACCCGAATATGTGAACGTTCACTGCGGGGGACCAAAAAGATGTTTAATCGATTGGCAGCCCTAGTTTAATCAATTGAGCAATCATATCTAAAAATAGAAATGAATGTGTTAATCCGTTAACTGCAGTAAAAGAGATTTATAGACGTTTAATAGTTTAATTGATTCAACTTTTTTTATCAATTAAAAAATATAATCTATTTATTTGAGTGTTTATTTGATTGAATAAAACAGACCAGGGTTCTCCAATAAGGTTGTTGTGTTTTGGTTCGATTATGTCTTGCTTTGTTGCCTGTACATGTCGAAAACGTAAATGTACCTGAATCACTTTGTCTCAGCAAGAGTCTGGCAGCAGTGACTGCAGTGGTATATTGAATTATGTTTGCGCTCCTGCAGCGAGTCGTGTGCTGTTCAGAGCAGTTGCGAGGGTTGCAGGGAAAACCAATAGAGGAAAAGGACACAGAGAGCAATCAGTCCCCACATAACAGGTGACGGGGGTGCAGAGCAGCCAGTAGATAAAGTCAAAGAGATGTATTGCACTACAAATCTGCACTGACACATGGAAGGTGTTAGTTCCTGCTGGCTAATGATGCACAAAATGGATTAAAAGGCAAAAACGTGTGTGTTTTTTTAGTACTTCCTTCAGCACAAATACATGGTTTGATGTAAAGAGGTTTATTTCGAATCATTGCAGCCATTAACCACCAATCTGTCACAAGGAGGATGCTGCAAACGGTCTGATAATTGTGCGGTCATCCCACGGAAAATTGGTGGAGCAGCTTTTGATAGCGGACAGTTCTGGGATTGGTACCATGTTAACCTTGTTTAACCTTGTTTTCCAAACTGGTTAACCTGTCAGTCAGGTTGTGACTGATGTGTACTGTGGATCATTGCCATTATAAAAAAGAAATGGAAGTGAAATGGTTTCACCTTGGTCCTTTATGGGCAGATGGCCCTCGTTTATATCGGATATATTTTGTAATTTGCTATAAAGCTTCATGTGGGTTTTGTTTCTGTATTCCCACCATATTGTGTCTGATGAAATGGTTTGAAACCATTGTGTATTTGTATCTGGCCTTTAACCACTTACAGTACAGAATCAAAAGCCTGCCCCAAAGAATGTCATTCTATCTTTGCTTACAATCATGCATGCTGACAACTAGCATTTAGGATATACAGCATCATGTCAATTTATTTGAAATGGATTTGTCGTTTTATTGGTTAAATTGGTTGATGCTGTTATTGTTAATACTGCACATTATTATAGTCTCTAAACCCCACCCACTTTTCCTCTTTACAATAATTTTATTTCATAATTTGTTTAAAGTTTCAGGATTGAAGGTCAATCCAAACAAAAAATTAAACGGTTTTCCTTCTGAAATGCAGTATTATGATTTAACAAGCACATTTCTTTCTGATTCTGATATTACCCATAAATCCTTGGGTGTGTCAAATTTGTTTAGCCTAATAAATATTTTATTTAATGCTGTTCTGCGCAGAAATGTTCTAATTCCACACTCTTATTTCCCACTTCTCATTAACCTGATGAAGAAAGGACTTTTGATTCGGAAAAATGTGAATTATGTTCTTTAATTACTGTCACATGACTTTGTCTGCATTCATTTTGGTTCAAGTTTAGGCTTCTCGGCTAACTTTTTTTCCCCAATTATTGCCACTACACTATTATTTTGTGGTATTAGCATATTATAGAGAGAAATCATAGCTAAATTTGAAGCAGAATATTACTGCAGTGTGTACAGTCTTCAGTAATATGTTCAGATAGCTCAAGATTTTAGTTTTTTTCCAAATCACACAAAAAAGAGTGAAAAGATGATCGCTTCCTCCGCTATGCAGATAAAAACTTTGAAGCCTGCTCTCATGCAGTTAGTCTAATTAGATTATTATGCAGTTTTTAGCATAATAGTAATATGCAAATTTTGACTAGAGAGCAAGAGGAAAGAAAATTGTATGTAAGAGAAAAAGGAATTCACACCGTTTTGGAAACTAGAACGTTTATCCCAAGTAGAGAAATTTAATAGCACTCTTTTATTCTGAAGTGGACATTTTGTCCTTTAATGGGCCCAGTGGCATTACAGTACATGCTGGTTATAAGGATCAATGAATTGTTAACCCTTATGTGTTTAAAAAGTGCTTCACCAACAAAGAAAACTGTCACCCTCATTGTTTACCCTTATGTTGTTTCAAACTCCTATAATGTTATTTATCTGTGGATTTTTATATGTCACGCATTTGTTTGTTTACTATACAACTGTCAAACTCCAAAAAGCACAAAAACTTTGCTGTAAAAGTAATCCATATGACTTGTGTACTATATTCCAAAGACAGGTTTCGTAACAACAACAACAAGCAAATATGGAACAACATGAGAGTGACTAAATAATGTCAGAATTTTAGATTTAGGTTAAACTGTTCCTTTAAATCCATCAGAGTGTCTTTGTCTCCTATCAAAGTCATTAATTTATATACCTTTTGGAAGATTTTGTCACCATTTTACAGTTGTTTATTCCTCTCAGAATACTCTTTGGTTACATGCAACTGTTTCTAAGGTCTTTGACCTTTTCCACACCTAAATGAAGAGCTCTCAGCACGTCTCAGACAGCTTAACCTTCAGTTTGTTAATGGGACCACACTGAGAAGCCACTCAAGCAAACTCAGCCCTCTTGTTTTACGTGGCCATGCATTAGCGCAGCTAGCATAACACCACTCTGCCCTCTGCAGCGGCCTCTTACTGTTGAGCATCACCTCTCTTTCATCAAGTGACTGGAGAGAATCATGTCACTGGTGCTTTGAATCAAGATGATGAATCAAGTGCTGTTGGACAGATTTTGCTTGATATTTAGAAGTATTATGCAAAGCTGTTTTTTATTATGTTTTGGTATTTTTCTAGTTGTCTACCGGGTGTGTTTAATTATTTTCTTAGCAGAGTCGTTCTGGAAGACTAGCGATTGACTGGGGAAGGATTTTGTGCAGTTAGTAAATATTAAGTAGCTTAAAATGTTAAATGGCAAGGACCTAACTGATAAACAATTTGTGTATCTCAGTGAGCATGTGTTTTCTCTCTTGTGTAAATAATTGTTTGTAGTTTATCTTGTGTTTCTGTAGTAGCATATTTTTATTGTGTTGCTGCTATACCAGAAATGCTCATTTTGACCTTTCATAATCTCTTCCTTTAGTGGTATATTTAGTCACAAGAAATGTCAAATAACAGAGTTAAATCATGAACGTTAGCTTCACCTAGGCCTTTAATAGCCTTTAATATCTTAATATAAAGTCTTGAATATCTTTTATTTCCCATAAAGCACATTTGTATGGTAGACAAAGGAAATATAATCCAGATTATATGTAAAAATACACTGCCACCACGTTCGCATAGTGTCAGCAAAACTTTGGACAAGTGATTTATAATTTTTCCAAATTATAAAGAGAGAAGCATCTTTCTTTTATTGTAATTCATGTTTGACAGACTGTTTTTGTTGTCAAAAGGTTTATATGAGCTATCAAACAGACTGCCTTTGTAAAGTTTGTTTCAGTATGTTGTAATTATAAAAAAGTACAGATTGCATTTGATTCATTTCTGTGTTTTACAATGTATGGTATTATTATTGGTTTCGATAGCTAGACTTTTGCTTACACATTGACTCTGATTAGCTATGGGAGTAAAACTATCAATACATGGACACTTTTATTGCACAACGGGTAAAATTGCAAAGTCTGTTTGTCAGTCAGATATCAATTGTGTAATCCACGGTTAATACCACCAAGTCGATCTGCTGGTTTATTTTAGTGAGTTAGAACTGCAGTGTCCCAATAGAGATTTTTGTAGGCTTTGATGACTAGCATTTTTATACTGTATACATTTTTTGTTTTACTATATGCAACTGTTTCGTTAACTTCAGTACTAAATAAAATATTTATAATCAATATGAACTGTAACCTCTGTCTACCATCTTGGATATGTTTGCAGTGCATTCTGGGAGTCTTAGTCTATAAAGTCTGTGAAGAATACAAGCAGTTCTTAGAACAAAACAGAGAGCAGTATAGTTTTACTGCCTGCTGTTTGGAACAGCAGAAGCACTCGTATACATGGTTCCTTAAAATGCTGCCTAGGTAGGCAGTTTGCTAGATTTTGAGACAGAGCCCGCAAATCAATTTCCTGATAAAATGTTTCTTTAAGACTACAACTCTCACTTACAGAATTTCCCTTAAATTGTTTTGTGTCAAATAGGAGTATTAAAGCCACTGCCCCATGAAATTTCACCCACAGCCTCTGCTGTTATAAAGCCACTGCTTTTTAGGCACATGGAAGACACAATGTCAGTCAGAAAGGATGATTGATCCTGTTTGACTGATGCTGGATCTGAATGACCAGCCTGAGCTCTCATTTAGTCCACGGTCTCTGAGTGACCTGATGAGGCTTAAAACTCTAATTAGAAATTCATGGAGCTTGATCCACTCACACGCCCTCATTACCGGCCCTGCGGAGTGTATGTGAGTCACATCATTAATATCATTTAGAATCTGTTTTAAGAGCATGAGGAAGTGCTGAGTAAGCAAACATGGGCTTAACCTTTTAGACAACTTTTTGCGGTAGGGTGGGATTTATTGGCCACTCAGGGAGTAAATTACAGCTGTCCCATCATCCCTGAAAAGTTTGATCAGCATAAACAGTCGGCCTGACCTTTCCTTTTGGAAAATGGATTTATAGGTTGGCTGTCTTTTACAGTGCTGAAGGTACTTACAGTAGCTGTATTTTGTGTGCAAACAATTCACTATCGGTGGACCCAGAGACCTGATTTGTAATTAAGATTGGACATCATCCACAAACTGTTCACCATACGTGTCCACTCTTGTACTGAATTTGTAAGAATTTATGACTCCAGCTGTCAAATAAATAATAGCAGACCAAAACGACATCAAAAAGACATCAAAATGTCATCTGATAACTGCATTTAAAATAAAACTACCACTCTCCTTACAGTAATCAATTGGGACTGTCTACCGAGCGTAGTTACTTTATTTTTTAAGTGATTGGGAAACATAAATATAAGTTATAAAAAGAAAACCGTAGTTTGCAAAAAATTTTGTTGGTCATTGTCATTTTGTTTGTCAGTCATGAGAAATTTTGATACAATTGTTTTGATTCATGACGGTCAATTTCATATGCAGAAATTGCTTAAATTATGTGCATGTGAAGTTATACATAATTAAACGCTTTCATGTATGGATAAATGCCCTTTGAAGGAGCACTTGTTTATATAACATAAGAGGCAGGGATTGTTTTCTTTCATTTGTAGTGTTGACTTTGGAGTGTTGGATTCCAAATGGATCTGCTGTAATTGTCTGATAACTGGAAGTTCTGATCATTTGTGGGACAGACACTTTAACAATATAGACAATATGAGAGAGAGGTCATAATCTGATTTCCACTAATGTTTTTTGTTCTTCAAATCTACATAAATGGCTTTTGTTTTTGATTATTGTAGTTTTTGTCCTCTCTTCTGGTTAGAATTATAACACAGTTCTGTTGGTTACAGCTGTGCTTGTGTCTAATGTTACCCCCACAGCCCCTGCAATAAAGGATCAAGTACTGTTTTTGTCACCCAACACTCCCTGCACATATATTTTGCTGCGAGTGTTGTCCGCACAAATTTCCTATATTATATAATTTGCACCTTGTTCCCTAAATAAGAACTGACAACTTTAATATTCTAGTTTTAATTTCAGTTTTATAGGTTTAACAAAACAAGATTAAGGTTTTTGTAGTATCTCCTGGAAACGGTATTCCCTGGGATATTTGTAGCTCTGGCTGAAAACAGCATGTTAAATAAAGTCCACAGTGTGAGTTTCTAGATGTATAATGACAAAAATTACATTTATTACTTTTGCAGATACTTTTTCCAAGATGACTTAAATTAGGAAAAACTGAATCAATTTAACATAAAGGGGACAAAAATATCAAGACAGAAGTTGCTATAAGTTTTTTTTAAGCATTAACTGCATGTTTTTGTTCTTTTGTCTGTCACTTTTTGTAATGAATAATGAGAAAAGCTTTTTGTAAAATAAAAGTTCGGAAAGTTCCTCAGTTGTTGTTTTGTCGATTAATGACTTTAGTCTTATAGAAAGTGGCTTTTAAAATATCAATAAATAAGTAGCAGAAGCATTAGTACAGGAATAATTTGCATATAAAGTGCTAAAAAAACACAGATATAGAGGATGTTGAGTCTAGATAACATTTCAGTCATGATGTAATGTACTTGAACTAGAGGAAATACAATGATCTGACCTTAAACTCAGTTCTTCAGTCAGAACATTATCACAATGTAGGCAGTCAGAAGATGAACACATGTCAGTTGCTATCATAAGTTACTCATGTTTTATGAAGTCCACACTGAGCTCTTGTTAATGATGTCGTGAAGTCATCGAGCCCTCTATCTAGTTTAAGCTCACTGGGGAAAAGGGATCAAGGATCCAGTTTAAACATAGATGACTGCCTTTCCTTTTGATACAGTTGAGACCGACTGGCATTTTACACTTCTGTTCTTCAAAGCCCTTTTTTCTCATTCATTTGATGAAATCCATTAGAAGTTCAGTGACTGGAGCAGAATTGCCTTCAGGGGCTCAGCTTTATACATGATTCGCAAAGAATAAAATTTCAAAGTTCTGTTTTTGAGTTTCCTTTGTCCCCCTCAAAGTCATCCTCGCCAAAACCATCCGATTGCTATCAGTATGTCTCACAATTCACAGTCTGGAGCTTTTAGTTGTGCTGTTTCTAATGGTCCTACAATGGCAGCCCATTTTCAAAACCGCAGATCTGAGTCCTTTCTCCTCTCATTGATTTTTCAATTTTATATAACAATGTCCTTTTAGATTTAGGGATTCTCTAGTGAGCTCTGATCATGCAGCTTTATAGCATCATTCAGCCATGTTTAGCTGTTGATGTTGACACTTAATTTTGTCCACTTACAGAATAAAAGAATCTTTTGTTTTTAAAACTGCTAATGACAGTGAATGTCTCTATAACCCCTGAAAGCTCAGAGATTCTTTAGAGAACAGCTGAATTTAGAACAGCTATTTTTTGTCCTTTAAAGCTGGTCAGCCGCAATTGATAGTTGTATCGATCGTGTTCTGAGGAAAACATCGAGGCTACATCAGATCACTGGTGAAGTCTGATTTAGGTTGCATGTACAATTTCTTTGTGACGACCAAGGCCATCTGCAGTCCAATTGATCTAGTCAACAGATTTCTCTGTTTTAACTTTGATCCTGTAACTATTAGGTCATTCTCTTAAAAGCACAACCATGATGCTCTGTTCCTTTGCTTGTGGTGAAGTGGAGTCTGAAGTGGAGTTTTTACTGTTCCTCAGACAACAAAGAATTGTTGGAGAATGTACATGTAGCATGTGCACATATTTGCATTTGTACAGTAGCGTGCCCAGCACTGCTTTTAAATAGTAACAATATATTTGCAGCCCGTCTTAGTTTTTTAAACTCAACAGAAGACTGTTGGCTTTGAAACGAACAGATTTATTTGTAAGCCTGGCTCTGTGAGATAGAAATGTTGAAATGTAGTTTATAGTTAGAGAGTGCGCTATTGTGTACATAGCTAGCAGTAGCAATGCAGCTAGCTCTGTGATATTAACCATGACGTTTTTTAAATTCAGAAATAAGCAGCTATTAAGGTAATTCCCTCAGGACTGAACATGTTATCTCTCACAGTCAGTTTGATCAGACAGCACTAGGAAATCAATGCTGTAAATATCTATTTATCTGTGTTTTCTCGGGCACTGTTTTCAGTTGGCATCCTTGAAATATAATTTACAGCTACCTAAATCAACTTCTGTTTTGTCATGTATTTTTATTTGTTTATTTTTTGTTTTTAAAGGGACCAGTGGCAGTTCTCACTCACTTTGTCCTTGGCACGGCACAATCCACTTGTCTTAATAATCTGAAGGGTACAAATGAACCTGACACTTCTAATCTTGTAGTTGGCTGTGGTTGTAAACATCAAAAAGTTAAAGGTTGAATCACTCGGAGTGTGAGCAGACATCTTAGGGAAGGATCTCCTGACACCGCTGTTGTGGAGGGTTTCTCTGTATGTTGAGCCTTTTGTGTTTAATATATACCTAATATACCTAATTAGTCTTATACATCGCACACATATTATTTGCAATAATACTATTAACATGTGACGTGTTCTGTGTTTTATTCTTTTTATATGTAAAGCTGCTTTGAAGCAATGTGAAAGTTGCTCAAAGATTAATAATCAAATATTAATCAAAGATTAATGCTTATTAGATACAAATAGGCAAACTCCATGGCACATCTTAATTTGTTAATATATTATACATTCATTAGTGATTGTGTAGGTTTTACTGCTGCTCGTTATTAGGGTGATTAGGGTTTGTGGTTTTGAAAAATGACCCTGGAAAAGCCCTAGCAACCACAGAGCAGCAAAAAACTATAAACCCCTTGTTAGCACCAACAACATCCATTAAGTTTTGCACAGGCAAGCACCAATTAAATTTTCTACCGAATATATAGTCCTAGTTTGTTACATCCATGATCCCTTAACCTTAACACTACTGTTGAGGTACATATTGTGTTCATGAGTTCATTCTTCCACCATATTAATAGCATTAATATCTCATAATATTATCTCCTTGGCTTTAAGGACAGCATGCTCACAAGCTGGCATGACCTCTGCATGTGTGTGCAAAAGGTTGATCATGTTACTCCAGTGTGACAATGTTCCATTGTGTAAAGCAAGTAAATTTGACCTTTTGTACAAAAGAGTTAACAGTTATAATGTCACAAATTAACTTAAGTATTTTATTAAAATAGTGCAGGCATCTTTTATAATTAGTTTGTCAAATTGTATTTTTTTAAATCCAGTTTTCAATTTTTTTTGTTTATATTTAATATTAAATTCTAGGTTAAAAATATGGGCTTGTGGGCTTTTAAACCAATATACGTTTTGATGTATAACCATTATTTACTAGACCAAAATAAATCAAATATTATTTTTATTTAACTTTATTACACCAGGTGTTACACGTGAAAACCAGGTTTTAAGCTGTGCCCTGGGCCCTCAGGCATAAAATTAAAGCAACATTTTAGAAGTAAATAAAAGATAATTGTATATAAATGAATTTCAGTGCATCTGGAGCCACTGTGCTTACAAATGAAGCGAAGCGTTTAGATGAAAACCATGTGTAATTTTACAGAATAGCATTTTATTCAACAGTTTGAGTAATTTTAACAATAAACCCTAATCATGTATTGTGTTTCTGTGTGAATGAAAGAATTAAGTGTGAGACAGCTTGGAAAGCGGGTTCAATTAATGAATTCATCGTAATGAGTGCTGAGACGTCAGTTCTTAGTTTTAGCACAGGCGACCATGGCTGTGATTAGCATATAAATAATGAAAGTAAATGAGTGTCTTATATTTTCATTTCTGTCTTCATTTGTTATGTCAGATGTGATAAAAGTCTTGGATCGAGGGCCTTTGTGGTAACACCAAGAAAATATCTTCACAGTTCTCTGATGCCTCGCTGTCTTTGTCTTCTAGCAGATGTGCAGGAAATGTGAATTATTATGCATTATTCTGTATCTTAGCTTTGTTTTAGTATTTTACTCCACTGGCGTCCTGAGTGGATTTGATTTATTTAAAAAAAAATGAGCAAAAAACTGCCCTAAGATTACATTCCAGCATGGAAGGTTTATACATCTTTTCTTTGTATCTGTAAGGGCTTATCTTGCATTAACCACTTGAAAAAGTATGATATTACTGTCTTCATTGTTTTTTTCTGTTTGTCTTATCAGCTGTATACAAAGTGATTTTTCAGAAAGCCACACCAATGTTTTGAACTTGAAGAAGTTCTGTTTTTCATATGACAGGAGAATTATTTTCCTGTTATTTTACTTTTCTGACTGCTTGTTAAATAATAGCTTTTTATTGGATAATTGTCATGCTGCATCACATAGCTTTTTACATTTTTAACCTATTGTCTCACTACTATATTTGTCCATCTACAGCTGGCTCTTGAGGACCCCGTACACAGTGTCTCTCTCCAGCAGTTTGTCTATGAGAAGCTGAAGGCCCAGCAGATGTTGATGGGAGACCAGGGCTTCCAGGCACTCATGGAAACAGTGGACACCGAGATCGTGCGACAGCTCCAGGAATTTCTCCAGGGCATGTGAGAGGACCATAGCAGACTGTTAGGAATGGTCTCCAGAGACCAGAGATGACCACCTTCTAAAGATGACCAAGATTAACATAAGAGCTTCCATTTTTTTAACACTTTCTTTTGCTTCCTCAAACACGCCTGTTCACAGTTTGAGCTGATGCAGAGAATAATCTACTTAGACTGAAGACAGAGACACTGTAAACATAAGAGAAAAAGGAAGAAAGGAACTGTTCCGTTGCCAAGTTTTGTAATGAGAAAAGGGCTCTAGTATTGAGTTTTGAAAGTGCCAATTAAATGGCCCAGGCAGTGTTTATACTGAACCTATATAAAAGAGATGATTCTGTTGTATTTATGTAAGGTACACCGCATGACCGCATTATTACTTTTCCCTCCTCGTGTGGCTTCTCCGTCACATTTTACTCTAAGATCAGTACATCAGGAACTACTGAGCAGTCTTAGACGTTTCTCTGATTGATGTTATTTTCATATCAGATACAATGAAATATTAATGGATGTATAAAGTGTATGTTTACCCACCCACTGCTGCTAATGCTTCTACACTGCACCTCAAACGAGGTTCAGAAGAGGCCATGAGAACCAAAAGCATCAATTTGTTTATTGACAAAAATATGTATTTTAATCACGTACAAACGGATGAAAGAGGATTCTTATTGCTGTAGCAAGTTTTAAAGTGCACAGAATAAGTACAGTACATATACATTTATGTGGTTTTGGTTGGAAATTGGATGCTAGTTTGAAAGGGTAGTCACACAGTAAAGAAACTGTCACTGTGACTGATTTTTGAATAAAAGCCTTATGCTTTAAGCCTTACAGTAACTGATATTGTATCTTATGTCTGTAATAACATTGATATGCTAAAATACATTATGGCACATTTCACTCTGTAGTTTTATTTTCATGTATAAACCCTATTTTTTCATTGATGCCGCTTCAATAAAATTCAGTACAGACTGACAAACATTTCTCACTTTATTAGCATGCTAATAAAAACCTTATTGACATTTTTGTAATGTTTTGCCATCACCTGAGAAGGTAAAGGTAATGTGGAAAAATCAAAGTCAGGCTGTTTGGCAAGATAATAAAAATATTTCACACAATCAAATACTAAAATCTTTCATAGCACAGTAAAGTAAATATAAATGAAAGCATTTCTTGTGCTACGGTTTGACACATTGTTTTCAAAATTGGTTAAATATTATGAATAGGTTTGGCCTAGTAGCTTGCAACAATCTTTTTATGTGCGTAAACAAGGCCCACACTCTCATGCTGATGTAATCAGAGACAGTCCCTAGTGGCTAAATGTGTGAATCACTCTCAATTAAATGTGGCATTTCTTGAATTACTGTTGTTGTTCTCCCATTTTAGCATCCAAATTGGTCAGTTTTATGCAAGTCTGGCTACTACTTGGCAGCTTAAAAGTTTAAGTGGTGGTAGTTATTAACAAGATTCACTTCTCTGGAAATAATAATGATTGCTGAGATGATGATCTGAGCAACCCTCTTGGGCTAGATCACTTTTATTCTTTTATGCTACAATTAGTGTCTTTTCAGAAAAGCTAATTGCTAGTTTTTGCCTGAATTTTGCAATATTAAGTTCATAAAATCTTTCAGATATATTCAATTTGAGGCACTTGACTTTGTTTTCTAATTTCAGTGAAATAATTGTTGCATAATACCTTTGGACAGGCAGAAATTCCAATCACAGACACATTTACAAACCTACACACATTGTTTTTTGGTCTTAAAAACTCATGCTATAAAAATCTTGACAGCTCTGGTCACCATTCACTTTTGTTGTATAAAAAGAAGTATTTTTTTTTGGTTGTACTGTCTCTTTAAGAGGGGGCCCTGCAGTAGGATTTGGTTTGCATACCCTTGACTCTGTTACGCACAATTTATCCAGCGCGTTTGATGTAATAAAAAAATAGTTTGGGGCAAGTTTGTCGTTTGCCAGCTGCGTTATCACACTGATAAGGAGACATTCTGTGCCGTTACTGATATGAAAAAATAATGATGAGAAATTAGGGCAATTGAATTTAGAATGTATAGGTGAAGATTATGGTTTAATTAAATGTCCATCTGAACAACAAGCATCTCATTGTGAATACTCATTTTCTGTTTCCACAATGCATTGCTGTGCTGCTAGAGTGATTTCTGTACAGGGCAAACACTGAGAATAATGATCTGAGACTGCTTGACGGTGGACATTTGCTTTGCAGTTCATCTGAATTATAAGAGATTACTTAATAGTAAATAAATGTTTTCAATTAAGTAAAGTGTTCAGTGTCACATTGATCATTCAGGAGCAGTTTGAGTTTGAGTGTGCAATGAAGGCTGGTACTAATACAGAAAGTGTTGATGTATTTCATCTGAGATTTACAGTTTGTATATCTTATATATACCTATCTTAAGGTAACTGCTTAGTCACATTGACATGTTGTGCCTTGAGAAAATTTTGTACTAGTATGTTTTGTACTACAAACAAAGATAGGGGGCCTTTTCTGTACTCAAAGGTACATTTGCCATTGAAGTACCCTACAGTACCATACCTGTAAGGTACTGTATATATACTATAGTATATTTTAAATGTATGTTTTAATTACCAAAACCCTTCAAATTGCAGTAAACTAAACAGTAAAATACAAAGGTCTTGGAAGAAAAAGCAGTTGCTTGGTGACCCATAAGTGAGTGGATCAATCAGGGGAAGGCTTGGATGGATCGCCAAGCAAATCAGACATGCTTCTGGCCTATCTCTACTTCCCAGCTTGCCCTTATTTTCTCCCATGTTACAGTGGCTTACTTTTTTACCCAGTTAGTGCACCAAAAATAAAAATCCTGCCATTTACTCACCCTCATTTTTTGAGCATGTTTGATTTATGTGGAACACAGAAGAGCACATTTTGTGGAGCGATTAAAGTTGTTTTTGAGCAATGTTAGGGCTTAGTTAATGCCATTATCATTCTTGTGTGAACTGTCCCTTTAAATCAATTAACAGGACATGTTTAACTGCAGTATCAACAAACTGCAGTACCAAAAATAGAACATTTTTAGAATTTTTTTGCCGCCTTGCAGTAAGAGAAGAGACCCAGCGTAAATGATAGCCCAGCATTTAAATAGCCAATCACGTTTGTGTGTGATTGAGTTGAAGTGACAATCATCGGCAGCCTTAAATTAGCAGGGGAAGTTTGTGCTAATGGTGAAATATGTTAAGCAGAAAGTCCTGATAGACTTTTGTTAGTCACACAGCAATCTAATTGTTGCAACATTATCTAAATGATATTGCAGATTGCAGTTTAGTTTCTGCGCATGAGTTTTACTTTTAAGTATTTTGGGGGCAAAGTTAAGGGGTTATCTCTGATAAATTAATAGTTACTAATAGTTAATAGTTAATTAAAAATAGTTAATTACAATAAATACTTACAAATATTTGCTTAACTTACAAATACTTGTTTAACAGCCCTGTGTGATGATTTGTTTTCTACATAAGAAAAATAGATCATTAGAAAAATCTTCATGTAGGTCTTTACATTAAATCATATTGAAAACCAACTGATTTCATCTTTAATATCTGATTTAATATCTTTAATATCTGATTTTGTCCTGCACAGAAGTTTAGAATGGCATACGGTTGTTGTACATAATGACAGGATTTTTATTTCTGGGTGAATTGTTCCTTTAAGCTTATAGTCTTTTTTTAAGGGATAGTTTACCCAACAATAAGCATTATTCCATCATTTCCTCAACCTCATGTCATTCCAAACTGTCATTCCAGACTTATTTCTTTAATAGAACATAAAAGAAGATATTTTAAAGTATGTTGGTAACCAAACAACAGTGGCACCCATTTCATTTCACTGTCACAGTGGCACAGACATTTCTCAAAATATTCCACAATATTTCACAAAAACAAAAAAAAGTCATATGAATGTAGCTACAACCTATTCAAGTAAAGCTCAGAGAGGTTTATAGGGACACTTCTATGAGTGATTAGTGTAACAAATCGTTGTTTCAAAGTAGTTAATATTAGAAAACTTGCCAAAGACATTTATGAGCAATGATTCTAGGAAAATGCTTTTAATAGAACTTTTTCTCTTTATTTTTGCATTTGTGCGCATCAGTCGTTTCACAATCTCCCACCATAAGTTCATAATGCCTTCATCTGTCTCATTGGTGGAATGAACTAAACAAGTAACTTACCATTATTATTATTACCACATATTTTTTATAACAAATTTTAGGGGCAGTTCAACACCATAAAAATAAATTAAATTCTTCAAAATGCTTCCTCCTAATATTGTTCCAAAACTGTATGACTTTTTGTTTGGAACACCAAAGGTTGGGTTTCAAAACAAAGCTAAGTATTTTTTTTTGGTGAACAATTTCTTATGTAAATTACTTGTATAACAGAAA
This sequence comes from Botia kubotai, assembly GCA_036877585.1. Lineage (NCBI taxonomy): Eukaryota > Metazoa > Chordata > Actinopteri > Cypriniformes > Botiidae > Botia > Botia kubotai. The sequence goes on along the minus strand of JAZGTI010000793.1, from coordinate 26,961 downwards.
GCTTTGTATAAGTTTAGTTTACTCACAATTACGGGCTTATCGCGTTGCTTTAAAATTTTGACAAGTGACAGTGTTTACTTACATAAAGCCTGTTGTTAAAGATGAGCATCATGGCATTGATTGTGTCTGTGGGGTTAATGTTTGACTCACATCCCTTAGCCTGTTTTGTCTGGCAGTGTGTGATTATATAGAGGCACAAACAGACCCTTCATTGTGACAGGGAAGCCAATATCTTTTATCCATTCAAGTGTCAAATCAATTTTAAATTCCTTAACTGGGAAAGGAACAAAGCAATGTGGTGTCAGAAAAGAGGAATGGGAAGCTGATATACTTGGCTCATAGATGTGGGTGGCTCACTCTATTGTGTGTTGAAGGAAGGCTATGACAGTCGACCTGAAAAGTCTTGCGTCTCAGTATGTGTGTGCGTATGCTCTCTAACAAGTTGCCTTAAAAATAGAGTATGTTTTCTTCTTTATACTGCTTTATTCATATTCAAGAGAAAAATATAGAAACTTAGCCTCTACATAAACAATATGGCTCTACAGAGACGTTAAACTTTACTTTCATTCACAACGAATGACTTGCTTTTTTAAATAAAAGTATCACACATTGAACGGTAGGGAAAGGTATTAAACTGCAGTGTATGCACTCAAAAAGTATGTGATACATAAAAAATACCTTATATTGTTATGTAAATTGTGCAGACAGTATGTGATTTGCTTTATAATAATACAGTACCCACACACGGCGGTGATACACGTAATACATTTGTGCTTTTCCTCACACAAATATCTCCACTCTAGAGTCTGTTTATATGCGTAACATTACTCCTCTAGTGATGCTTGTGTCTCTGTGGGATTTCACTCACAGTGTACTACAGCCATTAGAGTTAAAAGTTGCAATTAAGATTCCGTGTAATTGTGCTGGATTGAAGTGGAGCAAGCAATGTCTCCAGGTGTTGCTGAACTCTTTGCGCGCAAGCACTACAGTGTGCTTAATCAGGGCTGTCTCTCTTCATTGTTATGAACAGCCAAAGACTGTCGTTATGTGACGTGTCTGGATTAGGTCAATACTTTTTCATTAACAACGTCTTTGTGCCTTAAGGTGCACGATGCATCCATTTAAGCCCTGCTTATGAGCTACAGCCTTTCCACCCTAACTGCACTCAATAGTGTTCAGAAATTTAAAAGAAATAATTTGTTTGAATTCCTTTCTGTGATGTATTTTGCACTGAATACTGATAACAAATTATGAATAAACAGCAGGAATAGCTGGTATTTGAGTCGCATTGTAGTAGTGATATACTCCATATATACCCCAGCCTAAGTATTTGATCTTTATTAATCAGTTGTTATCATATGCCCTTTCAAAAGGCTTTGTACCCTTTGATGTAATCACAATTGTTTTACTCTGCATTCTGAAATGTTTGAGTCTTTAAAACTTTTGTGTGGTTTCCTATCAAAACCTTTCTGGTATAGAGATGTCAGAGCTAAACTCTCATTGACCACTTCTCCTCTCCATCTACATGGCGTCTCTAGGATCCGTCATTCAGAAACATGGCTTTTTCTATCATATGCTGATGACACCCAGCTCTACCTCTCTTTCCACCCTGATGATCCCACAGTGCCGACTCGCATCTCAGCCTGCCTGACGGACATATCGTTTTGGATGATGGACCATCACCTTCAACTCAACATTGTTAAAACAGAAATGCTTGCGATTTCACTCAACCCATCTCTTCATCACAACTTCTCAATCCAGATTGATTGGGTAACCATTACTCCATCCAAGACGGTCAAAAGCCTTGGAGTAATGATTGACGATCAAATGAGCTTCTCTGACCACATCGCTAGAACCGCTCGTTCCTGCAGATTCACCCTCTACAACATCAGGAAGGTCAGACCCTTCCTATTGGAACATACAGCACAACTCCTCGTTCAAGCTCTTGTTCTCTCCAGTCTGGACTACTGCAACGCTCTCCTCGCAGGGCTTCCGGCTTGTACTATTAAGCCCCTGCAGTTGATTCAGAACACAGCACCTACAGTGGTCTTTAACGAGCCCAAAAAAGCACACGTCACTCCACTGTTCATCCAGTTGCACGGGCTGCCAGTAGCTGCTCGCATCAGATTCAAGGCTTTGATGTTTGCATTCAAAGTGACTACTGGATTCACACTTCCTTACCTGCTCTCACTTCTTCACACTTATGTACCCTCCAGAAACTTGCGTTCAGCTAATGAATGTCGCCTTGTGATTCCATCCCAAAGAGGGAAGAAATCACTTTCCTGGACTTTTACTTTCACTCTGCCCAGTTTGTGGAATGAACTTCATTAGTGTCATTAGCTGTTTTCAAGAAATTACTAAAAACTCAACTATCTCGTCTTCACCTCATTAACTAATCAACTAACACACCGCCACTACCTCTACTTCTACTTCTTTTATAAAAATTTTGCCTTCTTATATTGTGCTGGAATACCTGAGTATATAGCACTTATTCATTTTCGCTCTTATAGTTGTTGAAATTGCTTGCTTGTCCTCATTTGTAAGTCGCTTTGGATAAAAGCGTCAGCTAAATGACTAAATGTAAATGTTCAGAGGCTTGTGTCAACATCATATCAGGAATAGAGAGAAAATGTGAGAAATTTGTTGAAGTCATCTCAGCTCAGGTCAACTGGAGTACATTTCAGAATGTGAAATGGATGAGGTAGCTGATGCTTGAAAGTAATAAAGTCACACAGGGTTCAAAACTCCAGTTTAGACAAAACTCTGTAGTTTAGACAAGTGTGAACTTTGGACATGTCCCAAAGTTTGGAAACAGGGTTGCCAAAATTACAAAAATGTGAAATTAAACAGCTTACACAATATTTAATTTGACCTCTTGATAAATAAACTGAAAATGTTTGCCTGTCCTTGCAGTTGTTCATTGTCAGGTGGTAACAGACATTTTAACTTTGGCCACTGTTTTTTAAAATAGTCACATTTCACAACCAAACAATGACTGTTAACAAATAAAACCCATAAAATAAAACCCATTTGGGCAACTCACTACTGGTTAGTGAGTTGGGCTTGTAATCAGAAGGTTGCTGGTTCGATTCCAGCACTGGGGGGTTGCAACTGAGCAAGGCACCTAACCCCCAATTGCTCCCTGGGCGCAGTAACGTGCTGCCCACTGCTCCGGGTGTGTGCGTGTTTAGGACTTGCAGTGTGTGTTCACTCCTCACCAGTGATGGGTTAAATGCAGAGGTCACATTTTAGGTATGGGTTACCATATCTGACAAATAGGTTACTTTCATAAAATTGTGTTTTCTGTTTTTTTTGTTTTTACTTTCCTCACAACCTTCTGCTCCATTTAGTGTGAACACATGATGCACTCAAAATGCATTATGTATCAATACTGTGTACCGATTCATTAAAAGTGTTCCATAAATTGCTATATGCCTTCCGATCTCATATCTCAGTGTGGGCTGTATTTCCTGTTTCAGGCGATTAGGGTGTTTTCTGGGTTATTTGACGAAGCCTGACAGTTGCCCTTTGAGTCTCTTTAACAGCTTCCTGACCCTCAGTTCTGTCAGCTTCAAAGAGCTCAGAGACATCAAACAATACCAATAAGGTTTAATTCTTACGTTTTCACATCTTAAATAAAACACTAAACCCCTGAGGCCTTGCTGATGGCTGATTTCTAGTAACAGTCCTGGGCGTTGCTGTAAAACGACATCCCCAGAGAGCTCTGCTCGAGAGCCTAGACAAGTAGCGTGGCTTTGTGGAATAATTTGCAGGTGGCATTTTTGCTGCCAAAAAACAAATCTCTTCACTTTTAAACTCCCTAACAAGCTGCCACAGGGCACATCATTACTGAAAATCAACAGCTTGTGAATTCAGAGATCACATTATTGCTGCTTATTCTAACAATTCACATCGTTAAATATGCTACTTAGTCCGTTAGTCTTTTTGTGCTCTCACCCACATATATCACTGTGTTTCAAAGCAAGGTTTTAATCTAATATGCAAAAAGAAACCACTGACACACTGTCCAAGCTCAATTTAAAATTGCTGTCATTTTCTATAGGCTACTACAGTGGAAGTTTGTCATGAAGATGTACTTCCTGTCTGCTGTAGCACGAGCAGCTATGTAGAAAGTTCTTGAGTTTTTGTCAGTTATAATGTTATGAGTTATTTTCTAACTTAATGGTGGAATATATGTGCACCCCTTTCTAATATACAGATTTGGCTCCTGTGTCCATTTTCCAATAAAGACAAATCTTAATGCTCTGGTATGTGGGACTTGTGTGTCTACATATTTGTGTACTTATATACATATTGTGTACCATATAGTGTACTTAACAACGTGACTGACAAACCGTTCTCTCTCTAATCCCAGACCACACTATGTTTACAGAAAGGAGATTTCTGAGGTAAGATGAAGGATGTGCATGCATTGCTGCACCTATCAGAAAAGAGGAAGAGGAAGGAAGATTGGTCAGAAGATGGTGAGCTTCTGTGCATGGATCAGTTTAGGCCAGGCTATTCTCTGGGGGTTCTAATTGATCATAAATGTTCAAGTTTAATCCAAAGTGCTGACTCGAGGTGCTGTCCAAGATCCTTCTAACTACCTGCTATTATTTCCTTATTTAAATTGGCTTCTGGAAAAACATATTTGTACCAGCTCTCTAATTCTCCTTTATCTTTCTGCACTACTGCTGGTGGTGGGAGATACTGAGGGCTCAAAAAGCTGTTGTGTTTAAGAAGCTAAGGTTAAAGTCTGAAAATTTTAATTAAATTTGGCTCTGTTTTTTTGTTACTGAACATTTTTAAGATAGATAAACCTTTAATTCAAAGTTATTTGTTTGGGTTTTAACACGTTTTGGTTTAGATTTGAAAGCAATTTTTGCCTCCATGTGGGATAAATTACAAATTTAGATTTGGCTTAAGTAGGCTTAAGTAAGCCTAGGTGAAATACCTGAATTGTAGTCACAAAACCTGTGTCAGAATCTTGTGTTGTGCCTTGCCTATGTGATGGCTATTCTGTATGCTCCTTGTAATTGTGGCTCGGCTGAAACTTCTGCTATTATGCTATATGAAGTTATTCACAATTCACTTGGTATTAGTTTCAGGCTTTTAATTTGCCATATATATAGAATTCATATGCAAAATGCAACTCATGCTTGTTCTGTTTGGGCGGAAATTGCAAAATTATTTATTATCAGTTTTGCATAATGAGAAATGCTAGGGAATATTCAGGTGTGTTTTAACTCTGGTGGTGCATTAACAGTCTCAGTCGTTAGTTATAGTTTTTTGCGGTGAAGGCAGCACTGTCTGTTTTTATTTTTACTGACATTTCTGGTGTAACTTGGTATCCTGGTGGAATCAGTTGGAATCAAGTTGCTCAGAATCTGTTGTTTGCCATAGACAAATAAATTCTGTTCTAGGACTGGGATCATTGTATACATGGACCATAAATCCAATCAAATTATAAAAAACATCTGTCTTAGTCCACAGTAACCCAACATTTTGTGGTGTGTATACACTAATGTCAATTCAGATTTAAAAATGTACGTACACCAAATGCTCAAGCAACAATATCAGGTAGATGATTTGTGTTTGAAGAGCAGACAGAAGAATTTTTTACTTCCCCCGATGAATCACATTCACTTCAGGCAGGATGTGTTGAATGTCTTTTACAAAGAAGCATGTATCATTTTAAGCACTGAGGTTCAGTTTCTCTCCTTTCAGTGTGCTAGCGAGCTTGAAAATTGTCTGTCAGGAGCCTCATAGCTCTTACATGACACAGCATAAGAGAAAAAGAACATCAAGGCCAGTTACAAGACAAATTGCTTTCTGAGTAAAAACAAATGCTGTCATTGAGCTCCTGTGAAACTGTGGTGACATATTTCAAATATGTTTATGTTTCATGACTTCCAGTTGATGTTGCAAACTGTGAAGCCACACAGTGAATGAAACTGAGGTGCGACCTCAGGTGTCACGGTCAAAAGCATTTAATTCACTCCTGAAATTTACACTAATAAAAATCTGTGGAGTTATAATTATGGAAATTCTTTTGATATGACTCTAGACAACCTTAAAATTAAATAAACCATGCCTGAGAATAACCAGAATAACCTGAATTTAAAATCACACTACAGTCCACAAAACATATTAAACCGGCATACAAAATTTAACTCTTAGACTAATCAGAACACTTTCTCTTCTTATAGTAAATGTTATGCTTGATTTGGTCACTGCATCTTAATTAGGATTGTTAATTTATTGTTAATTTATTGCAAATGATTATAACAAAAATAATGCATAAAAATATTACCACAATTAGTTTTGACCCGTAACTATTTTCTATGTTTTTAAACCATCCACATTTTGGGAATTTTCTTAATATATATTATTTTATATGCAATATATTTGATTACATAATTGCTATATCATAATGTTTTTGATTGATAGCTCTAATCTTCTTATCTAAAGTTCATGGCATAAATTGGGCACAGCTATTTACATTCAAGGTTTAACTCTCCACCTGTATCAACACTTTATCATTGCCTTCATACCGACAACTAATGTTCAGCTGAGAGACCTGATTCTGACAGGTGTGTGGAAAGCCTGCATGCCACCACTTGAGCAATATTCAGCCTTACTTACACAAATCAATTATTAATAAGAGCCGACTGCCAAATATATTTTGTGTAGACTTCCACCTGTCACCATCAAGGTTAAAGAATTACAACCCATCTGTTGAAGATTTAAGCCTCAGTGATGCTCAACTGGTGGAGATATTAAAAGCACTGAATTATTTTTTGCTGTGTGGACAACATATTGATTACTGCTACATGATCATGAGTTTTCTCCTCTGCATACAGTGGCTTTGACTGGCTGGAGGTCTGCTGGACATTTTGTTTGTACACTTGCTGCCTTACCTGCTTAATCCTGCACACATGGTTCTGATCGATCACGCCACTAGATTACGGAGGGTGTTGTTCAGAGGACCTTGACATAATGTTCTGCACTTTAGCAAAGGCCTGTTTGTCATGTTTATGCCTGGAGATGATTTCTGGTAAAGTTGACTGGGTGCAGTTGTTGGATGGTCAACAAGTTCTCTTCTCATAGGAATTATTTAATCAATGGTCATTAATTGAATTAGTATCTGACAATTAATTAGTATCTGTAATGACAATCGCAATATAATTTAAACAAGAATGAATTAAATAACATGAACTATGGCTACATTTTTAACAGAGGACAGTCTAATGGAATTTCTGAATACCAAAGTTCTGAGGAAATGAATATACTGTACTTTTACCAGATGCTTTTTAAGATCAAAGAATCACTATCCATGGTCACCCTTTCATCCTTTTAATGAATAGGCTGAGGTATAGAGGACCCCAGTGGGGCCCCTCTCTTCAGAGATTCCAGGATAACTTAGTCTGTTGCTTAGTCTGAGCTGATAAATGTGGTTTTGAGAGCAGTACTGTTTACTGGAAAGCATAAAACTCCCATTCATTCTGTGTTTTTGCCTAAATTAATAATTAAACTAAGGAAAATTAAAGTACAGTGGGTTTGGGTAGAAAATGATTTTACAAAGAGAAATATGTGTAATGTAATATTTTGACCTTGACTGTCGTGTTCATTGTTTGTTCTGTCTCCTTCTCTCTGTGTGTGAGGAAAGTAAGAGTTTTTCTTCATACTTGCACAGACTTTAAAGAGGGATTGAGAAGCAGAGAAATTGTGCTCTTGAAGGCAGTGACGTCAGTCACAGTGTCCTGGAGGGACTAGAGCTTTATTGTGATGTGAGTTTCTCATTGACTGAAAAAAGACAACACATCTGGGATTATAACTAGTGTAGATACAAGTGCAACTGAGAGAACACAGCAGCTGCTATCATTTTTCATGGAGTGTTGAACAAAGACTTCTTTATCACTCCGATGAGGGATAATTAACAGAACATTTGTCTTAGTAATGTACAAATGATGATTTAATGCAATCACAGGAGCATTTCCACTAGTGGCCTCAGATTTTTGAACCTCACTTTGTATTTTATTACCCCAGGCTTCTTTTTATTTATGCAAAAGGACAATTAAAAGACATAATATAAATAACAAATTACAGGTGTATAATTGCAGCACTATATACTGTGTTTATGGGCCTTACATTTTGAACAGGATGGTCTGAATGCCTCAGGTGTACACATTACAACACAGAGAAAGAAAACAAAACAATTTAACATGATTGCAAAGGTGTTTTATAAGCCCCTCAGCCTGAAATGGGATGTTTTGCCCTGAGAAACATTAGATTCACCTCACTGCAGAAAGAACAGGAAATGAGTTCAAACTGAATAGAACAGAACAATTAAAACAGATTTGGACAGGCCCTTGATGCTGCTTGGATAAATAGTTTATTCTAATAATTGTTAATAATAAATATAACTGTTTATTAATCATTGGTGTCTTTAATCATATACCATTGCCACCATGTTGTGCATTTATTTTTCTGTTGCTGAAAAACACCTACTGTTACTGTTATTGTTGGTAAAATCACAGTAATGCAGTGTCTTATTATTATTATTATTACAAACCCAAACAGAACTTGCATTGTCCATTTAAAGCTGTAGCAAAATAAAGCTCACCATCTTATACATAATAAATAGCAGCTGCATAATAAAACGCTGCTATTTACTGTGTGCCTTTAAAAACAGACCTCATTTCAAATGATGTCTGTACCAGTAATTACAGCAAAAATACCTCAAGGGTAGCAAAATGTTCTAAGTGCTGAAGGATGTTATTTTTTATTAAATGACTGACTGCGAAGCCTTTTATTGTATGTTTTTCAAAGTCTCTGAGTGCTCCGATTCTTTGCTCTTTTCGAAGCCCATTTCATTCTTTTCTGTTCCAATTTTGACAGATTTCAAAAGTGATCTATGTAGTGCCATTCAGCCCTGAATGAAGTACTTAATTCTTCTCTCTCACACCCACGATGCCACAATTGTACTATTCCTTATTCCTTCTTAATTAAATGTGCTTATGCTTTACATTAAGTGCTCATGATTGAGAGTTATTACAAAAGTACTGAGTAATAATCATCAACAACATTAAGGTAAATTATGGTAGCCTGTAATTACACGGCAGTATTTCTATTTGAATGAATCACATTATCGTAATGAATGTGTAAAGTTTACCTGAAAGGTTTAGGTCTCGCAGATATGAAACTGCTGTCATTATTTTCTCACCTTTATGTCGTTCCAACATTGTATATCTTGTACCTTCAGTGGAACATGAAGAGAATGTTGAAGAATGTTGACACGTCTGTCCTCTGTGAATGGAGGATGAGACAGTCAGTCTCTAATATTCTTTGTAACATTTTGATTCCACAGAAAGAAAAAGATATGAACTTGTAACAACATGAGGGCGAGTAAATGGTGACAGAATGTTCCCTTTACCATCCCTTTAAATTAAAAATTAAATTAATATTTAATTAGAAAGAAAGTAAAAATAAGGAAGGAAGGATGGAAGGAAGGAAAGAAGGAAATGCAGTCAGCTTGGGACAAATCTTTATTTTTATACTATTTTTACACAGTGTGGACATCTATTTCCTCATCCACAACTGTTTTCTTGTGCATTACAATTTCTGTTGAATGGCTTGGATGAAAAGTGTCTGCCTGCGTTTGTGCTTTCTGCTAGGTAAAATGGGAACAATATAAAAAGACTAAAATTCTTGACTATATCACTTTTCGATTCTATTCTACTCTATTCTATTAGTCGAGTTTATGAGACAATCGTCAATATATCTGTGGAATATTTACATTAACATAAAGGATCTTCTCATATAAGTTTGGTTCATTCATTTAATTCTCACTCTTCTCTTTTTGTCTCCTGCACTTTCTTACGATACAGCAGCACTTCTTTTTACCCAGAGTTCCTCACTGTCTGCACCTTTAGCATCTATTCTTTTTGAACTACAAGAAGAGGGACTTGCATGGGGACTTATTCCTCTTAAAAGCACAGACTACAAAGAACACAGAATCAAGGGCCAGTGACTGGAAGTGGAATCCCATAATGATGTGATCATGGGATTGACTGGGTGGTGAAGCTATCTGACAGCTTCAAACTGAAACTGTCACCAAGAAAGTGTAATGAGAAGAGAAATGAAGGGAAATGAGCCGATGCATTGAGGGTTTCCTTTAAACCAAAGACGCATGATGCTCAGATATGTTTTTAGCATTATTGTTACCAGGGGCATAATAGCGACCATTATTACTGCTTTTCACCCCACTTCAGATATTTTTAAGAAGTTTCGGGGTAAGAAATCGGTAACATAAGAGTATCGGATACCCTGAGAGGAAATCAACAAAGTGGCTTTATGAAACAATTAGGAAGTGGAAGTCTCTGCCAACCAGCCACTTTTAAAGCAACCTAAACAAATGATCAAGTGATAACAGCAGTCTGTTATTTTGCACCACTAGTGGATCCAGCTAAAAATGTAAAAATATCGATTGTTGTCTAAACATGAATTGTTTACCAAACCGGCATACAATCCCAGCATTATTTTGGTCAGACTTTAACATTTTACACTGCTTAAGAGCAATGTTTTAAAAGCACCGCAGAGCCCGAGTGTTTACAGCCTTCGTGAAATCAGTCTACAAATGGCTTGTCCGTTTTTTGCTACATAATATATTGAAAGAAGAGAGAGTGTTTTAACACTTCAAAAAATGACACTCTTTACCTTTAATTACCTTCTTTTTCATGCATTTGAACAGCATATTCAGCCCCTGCCTGAACACACATACTAGTTAAGTGTATGCAAGAGCTCTTCTGGGAACAAGTACACTTGTTCTAAAAATCAGTCCAGTCTGGTGAAGAAATGGCTGTTTTCTCTGCAATACACTCTAAATGGAGTTTCACAGATCAGAGCTGAAGTGATAAAACCTGTCTTTTAATGGCCTCTTCTAGTGGTTTCCATATGGTAAATCAATCTAAAAGAATACAAAAAGCCACACCATAACTGGAAGTATCTATTCTAAATCAGCCCAGAAAGTAACTAGACAAGAGATTTTCCATATTCTTTAATGGTGACTAATGGAATATGTATACACTGTTTATTATCCTCAACAACTAACAGAATTAAATCCATTTTTAATCACCTCTGGACATACTGTAATACAGTATATTCTTTTGGTTTGTATAACTAAAAACACCAACAACTCAATCATCAATCTTGTCCATGTTTATGCATTATGTTAGTTTGATGTTATGATGCCACATTTAATACTGTTCAAATGTGCACATACCACAAAAATATATCCCACAATATTTGCTGAATAATTGATGTCTGTAAATCTGGAACTTTTTGCACTATTAAACCTTGTTCGTTATTATTATTATTTTTAGATAATTAGCCTAGACAAGTGCATTCACTCCACACAGAACAAAACATTCACAAACAACAAAAGGATTACGGGAAAAGAATTTGCATTTCCTCTTTTATTGTAAATGAGAGTTAATTACCGATTTCTGTATAATTGCAAGGATTTATGCTGGGTGATTAATGCGTGTCTTTTGGTTTGATAACTTTAGGGCAGCCCACAGTAGGAGACATTGTGGAGGGGTCACATATATTTTGTACATGAGATGTGTGATCGCTGTATTTGTGTGTGCATGTGCACTCAGAATATTACAGCTATAGGGCATTAAAACTTTATGGAAGACAATCCATCAGCACAAGCCACAGAGATTGAGGATGCATTAGTTTTCAACCCTGCACCCACAGAATTTTAGGTAATTATGACCTTAATTTCTGTCTATTCTTCACACAAAGCTGTTGTATGACAGAAGACTTTAAATATAGTGGAAAATTTAAGTCAAATGGACTATAGTTTTATTTACTTGTCTGACATTGTTGAGATTTTTGGTCATTAGATGTTTCATTATAACTTTTATTATAACTTATATTGTATGAAAAAGAGTGGCTAGTACATTCTTCAACATTTCTCCATTTGTGTTCCATAGATAAAAACAATATTAAACCAGGAACAACATGTGGGTGAGTAAATGACGTAAATATTACAGCATTTTCTTTTTTGTGTACACTGTTCCTTAAAAAGATCAAAGAACCTCCCAACACACTTACAGTAAGATATACAAAGTGTCTTTTTACAAGCAATGAGCTTGACCAAGAGATCAATAAGATCTCTCAGTCATTAGCCTTTCATGTTTTATAAATGTCTTCTGCGCGAGTTGTTAGTTTTCCCTAAAGAGGAAATCCCAATATACAGAACATTGCCCCGCAGAAATGTGGCTTAAACAGAAGATTACCCTGAATGGTGCTTTCACCTTATACAAGGTAACAGAGACTCTAACACTGTCTAGTAATAAATAAGGATTTTAAAGTAGTTCATAGTTTATGAGGCAAGCAGTTTGCCTTAGTTTGCAAAGTTTTCAAGTGACTCTTAGTAGCCTTACTAATTAGCTAGGACAAGTCCCACTGGAGCTACATGGGGTTATGTGCTTTGCCCAGGAACACAACTGTTCAGAGCAGAGCTATGATTTCAGATGACCCATGGTAAGGACTGAACTCAAATAATCTAAAGTAACTCAGATTCTTAATCAATAACCTAATGTAATAATGTTTTAATGTTTTTGTCTTGTTGTGAAAAATTTGACTTAGAAGTCCTTGAGTCAAAATAATAATTTTACCTGCCTGCTTAATTATATTAAAATATGATTATGCATCACAACTCTTAAATGTTGTGTCAAACCTTATTTCTCAAATAGAAGTTAACTTTTTTTCGGATATACTGTACATGAATGGAAATGACCTTGTTGCTGTTCCTTTAATTATGTTGTTTATTTAATTTAGTACTCCCCTACCTTAATATATGTGTAACGTAGCTTTCCTGAAACTGGACAGGGGGTCTAAAGTTCCCAGTATGCTTTGCATGTGACTGAATGGTAAGAAAAAAATGTTTTACGTCTTTAACAAAGATGTAAAAGGTGGAATAGTTAGTCTTTATGCAATTCTGTTTAGCACAAGATATCTGAGCAGAGTTTGTTACATTTAATGTTATGAAACCCCATTTCAACCACTGTGTTTAGTTCAGCTAAATAATTAGTTTTTAGAGTGTTGATTTAGTAAGCAATACACAGTTTGTCACAGTTATGAAGTTGCCACATAAAGTGTTGTGAATTGCCTACATTGTAGACCTTTCTGGAATGTCTCAATAACGAGGAAAGTGTTGCAAATCTGCACTCATTCTCCAGAAGAATAAACGTACTTTCCTGTACATCAAACATTGTTTACGCTTAATATTTGATTTGCATCCCGATGCTGCCATCCGTTCATTGGACACAGAGCGGAAATTTCATGCAAATGAGGGGAATCTTCACACTAATTTGTTTGAAGCCTGTTTGCCCCGCATGCTTCTATTGTGCTCCTGAAGAGCTTTGATGTCATCAGGTAATTGCTCCCTTAGAACTGCGGAGGTTCGGCTTTAGAGCATCTCCATGGTGACCAGCACAGCGCACGCTGGCTATAAGTATTTGAATAGCTGTGAATTATTTCTTATGAATGGAGGAGCAGAACGCAGCTTAAGCCACAGACATTTCTGTGCAGCATGAGAGGTCCAGTGGCGCAGAGAATGGGTTTATACAATGCAATACTCATTCAATGCACTTTAAATGTTTATCTGACAGCATTGGCCAAAGAACAGCTCTAGGTGCTCCTTGACTGAATGAAATTCTAGCATTGCATGCTGCATGTGGACAATTTAAATAGATCACCATATAATTATAGTACAAGACATTCTGCTGCCTAAGTAATTATTAAAACAAACTGTGATACAGGAAGTAGTGATGTTTGTGTTGGGCTACAAAATTTTTACTATTTTAGTTACAACAATAAAAACATTATTTGTCTATTCAGAAGGCATTTGTTTTATTTATTAAAGAAGAATTAAGATTTTAGACTTTTAAACCATATTCCTTTGTATCAATTACTGTTTTAGATTTTATTGTTTTAGACATTAATTACTGTTTTAGATTTTGTTTTTCATGTAATATTTTTAATGTTATACAACAGTTTGTTCTGACCCTGGAATCCGATTAGATGAAAGGAATTTCAAGAGTGCTGATATAGGACCAGATCAGCACTGTGACGTTCTATGACCGCTGAACCAATACAACGACAAAGTTATTGATTTCCTCACATATCACAGATGCAAGTGCTCACACTCTGTCTCTCTCTCTCTTTCTCTCTCTCTCTCTCTCTCTCTCTCTCTCTCTCACACACACACACACACACACATACATACACACTCTTTCTTACACACACCCTGCCCTCTTGTTACTCCATAAGTTCTCTGAAGCCCAAGCCACCTTACATAAACTGTCACCATGCCATGATTATTAATCAGCTACACCTCCTCCATGTCATTTTCCCTCTTTAACGCTCAGATGCGTTTGCTTTAAGTAATTCCCTGGCATATTATGGAAAGTTGGCTGGAATGTGCTGCAAGCCAGTAGCAGCGTGAGCGTCAGCCAAGACCTTCTGCTGAATCTTAAACAGTTGGGTCAAATGTGTAAAAGAAAGCTAATGGAATTACCCGTTTAATGTAGCCAGAAGTAGCGTGGGGAGTTGTATGGCTCGGTCCACACTGATACAGGCAGAGAGAGCAGTCAATAAAACCTGTCTCACATTTTATTATAAATTTGTCTGTATTTAAACATTGTTAAAACTTTAATTACTGACGGTTATGTTGGTACACACGTTAATTTGAGATAAGGGTGACGGGAAAGTCATGCTATGAAGTAAACAAAAGCTCTGTGGCCCCATTGTCACTTAGTAAGAGAACTTATGACTTCATTAACATTTCTATGGGGGTTCAAGAGACGACTCAGTCATGACCAATCACACAAGAAAATTATTGTGTCCATCTCACTGAAGATGCAAACAAGATGTAAAATTGCCATGATTTTGCTATTGCTAAGCACGACTGAGGGAGCGACAGAAATGTACTTACTATTTTACTAATACAGCATGTGCTCAAATGAAAAACATAATGTTTCAGTACCAACCATTAATTTGACTTCAGTGATGAATGTGAAACTAAAATAAGGTTGATGGATAATTTCAGTGGGTATCTTTCAACTCCTGTCACACTACATTACTGAGTCATTGGCTTGTGTTATTTTGCCCTTAACTTCTGCTTCCTAAACAGACCTTCATGTATTGCCCATATATATGCCATATTTGCAAACCGTGAAATGTTGTTTTATATATATATATATATATATATATATATGTATATAACTAACCACCATTAAATATTTCCCTGTGCAGAAAATACATAACGTTTATTTTTTGGTAATTGATGTGGTGGTTTTTTATTAAAACGATATAACTTGGTCCCTTAAGTCTCTTTCTGTTTGACCTTTTCAAAAACCAGTACTGAAATGAAAACTAGTGGCTGTGATGAATGATTCACTAAACGCGCACATTAGCTTGAACTCATGTTTAGGTCAGGGCCTTTCATTTAATTAGCCTTAAAAGGAGTCTGTAGTCATCCCCAATGAAATAATTCTGATGAAATAAATGCTTAGCTCACCGAAAACTCATTGTCTGGCATCTGATTAAACTGTATTACCACTGCAATAGCGGCACAGAATGCTGAACAGAGGCGGCACAAATGTGTTTACACAGAAATAATGAAATTAGTGTTTTAAATATGAATTGAGAAAGAATCATTAAATAAATGAAAATATAAATAAACATATACAATTCTAATTATAGTCATAATAAGGACAAAGCTTAAGGTTGCACAGTGTTGTAGTGTTGCAGTATTAGTATTCCTGCAGCTCAGTTGGTAGAGCACTGCGCTAGCAACGCAAAGGTCGTGGGTTCGCAAAGGTCAAATGTGCTCCCTGTCCTCCCAGGAAGCACATGCACTGACAAAATGTATAACTTAAATGAACTGTAATTCGCTTTGGATAAAAGTGTCTGCCAAATGCATAATTGTAAATGTAATGCAAAATAAAAACAGCATCAAAACTGTTTTTGATATTAAAGACTGTCGGAGAGGGGGTGGAATAGTTTAGTATAATGTTTTCTTATATGCTTTTGATCTCATGCTTTCCAGTGTTCACAGGTGTAAAGAAACAATGATTCACAGCTCTTAGAATGATGCAATAAATCACTTTGTCCTGACAGAAATGATGCCTTTTAAACTTATCTGACAGTTCTGAAGCAAAGGTTAGCAAAAACTGAAAAAACTTTAACGCTAGTTGTCCAGAGACAGATCAGCCTGTTAATTTGGGTTGCCATTTAGACTCACAGATAGTTATACAGTATCCAGTTATACAGTAAGGTTAAAATGACCTTGTGGATGTCCCTCATGGACATTTCAATTTATTCCATTGCACAAGGGTGGAGGAATACATACTGTGACTTTCCCTCATGGTCCATCAAGCCAAAGTTAGTTGCTGGCAATTTAAAACTCTGACACGGGGGCATGACTACTGTCATCCTCCGTGATAGACCATTTTAAAAAAGCGACACAAGTGAAAATAGGTAAAATGAGTTTATGGTCCCTTTAACCAACAAATGTGGATTAAAAGAGTGAGTCAGCAGAAATGTTCACTCCCACAGAGGACATTACCCAGAGTCCTTTGTGTTCTTTCATAATATCCATTGTAAAGTTATCAATGCTGTCAGCTCCTTTCAACTTCCTTCGCAAATGGTGGCATGTCAGTGAAAAGGCACATTTACAAATGTAGGGTGAAATAACAAATCATAAGTATAACATTTAGTGCTAACTCTTCCATTTATCTTTTTTGACATTTACATTTTGCCAAGGTTCCGTGTGGGTGGAGCCCTAGGATATTGTACAGTAATAGTAGCATTTTTGCACCGTTGCTTTTTTCGATCACACTGTGCATGTGGCCACCGAACATGAAATGTCACTGGAGATGAAGGCATTTAAATAAAAAAAAAATCCTACTAAGATTTTGGGGAGGAAGTCTGTATCAATAGCTGTTACATGCCACTTTGATTATTTGACTTGATTGGGGGTATTAGACTCTTTAAATCAATTCAGAACCCACAGAGTGTGTTAATGTTTAATCACTTGAATTGCTTTGCTTTTGGACTTACAGATTAAAGGGTCCTAAGATGCTTGTGTAATGAAGCGTGGTATGACTGCAGCATCAGACCTACAACGGGCCCATAGGTATTGGCCTAACTGTGCCTGAGGCAAACTAATCATGGTGTGCTCTCCACAGCTCTGATACCAACACGGCGGTTTAACACATACTCTTAGTGCAACACTTTAAATGTATTGCTTTACTTGGAAATCTGATAAAAAATGAA
>JAZGTI010000792.1:31003-54419 GCA_036877585.1 Botia kubotai | reverse complement strand
ACTTCAAACAGCCTCATGAATTTAATTTAGCATCTTTGTAATTTCACTTGATGAGCAGAGATGAAAGATCTCAGAGACCGTCAGATGAATCGCTTTCGGGGGACGAGACGTCACTATAGACAATAAATCAGAACAGGACCACGAGAGACTAAGATGGAGACAGAACTAGAGTTCCTGGCGTAATCTCACGGCGGACCGATGCGAGAGATCGCATACATCAATGCCGCTAGCAAGCTACGAGAAAATGACAGTTAGCAATCTCCAGAAGATGAATTATACCCAGATGGACCATAAAAAAGGGAAACGAACAGC
Organism: Botia kubotai; assembly: GCA_036877585.1. Lineage (NCBI taxonomy): Eukaryota > Metazoa > Chordata > Actinopteri > Cypriniformes > Botiidae > Botia > Botia kubotai. The sequence goes on along the minus strand of JAZGTI010000792.1, from coordinate 54,107 downwards.
CTGGGAGACGAGTGGAAAGTCATTTTCCACAGATGCTCAAATATTGCATTGTTTTCCTCTGGCTTTAATCTAGTTCTAGTAGAGTGTGTGAGGTCTCCATACAAACATGTTCTGTCTGGGCTTCTGTTAAGGTCAGATGACGCTGAGTCTCTTCAGAACCTCACGGTCAGAAGCCGACCGCTTCAAACGATGAGCAGCGGCTAAAATAAACCTGCGATTAACTATTCACTCCCCTGCTGAGAGAAATGACAGACAGACAGAAGCATAGCGAGAAACAGAGAGAGAAATGACCAAGAGAAATTCATTGTTTTCTTTCTGCGCAGCTTATTTTAATTCTCTTCTTAAGCAACACGTGTTGTTTACAGCTAAATGGCCACAGAGACAATAATAAAGAATGCTGTTCTCATCTCAAAGATGCACGGTAGCCTGAAATTCAAATGTACAGACAATGAGAGAGAGAGAGAGAGAGAGAGAGAGAGAGAGAGAGAGATTTGCTGACATGGTTTCTAGATTGTTCATTCACACAATCACCCAATCAAATTTACAGTAAATGAGAGAGAGAGAGAGAGCGAGCGAGATAGATAATAAAATCATCCAAAGATTCAGTTATCTGGTCTTCTGAGGACACAAAGACCCTCATATGGGTTTTCACCAAAATAATGTTCTGGTAAACTGGTTCTTTAGGAGACATGTTAGACAAACCTCCAGCCATGATGTGACTAACAAAGGCCCGTGTGACGGATCTCATCTCCTAAAACACAACAACTTGCTGTCTGGCCTTCACACAAGGACAAAGCTGAGAGACAAATATTGACTGCCAGCTCGAGCACTAATGACAAATTAATAAGTCCTGTTGTATTTGCTGCCATCATTCACACTGTGCAAACCGATTTAGCCAATTAAATGTGGCCCCGCCCACATTGGTAAGGCCGGAGAAATCGATTGGCTGTCAGTGGCGGCTGGTCCCTCTGGGATCACTCTGGTATCTACAGAAATCCTGGTCAATATTTCAAGCCTAAAGCAACAGATTTACACCAGATTTAAAATACAGCGCAAACAAACCTGGCAGTGTTTCCTTGAGGGGAAGAGATCATCATAAACCATCATAAAGTGTCGTTTCCACACCGTAAGATCATTAATATATGATAACGATGGTCATGTGATGTCACAGGCAGATCAGTGACAGTCAGTACACAAATCACTCATGACTGTGTTCCCCGGCATGCACACAGTCAATACGCTGTGAAAACACATCAGATTGGCCTCCAGCTAACATCACAACATTTTATACATTTCACAACATATATATTCATATACATTTACATACATATACATTCATATACCTGATCTTAGAACGAACCCAATTTCCTTCCAGATTTTTCTGCAATCACTTTGAACCAACTGGTTCCAGTGTTATTTGTAGTGGTATGTGTGGTTTTATGTATGAAGTCAGGCCCCGTTACAACATCACATTCACTATGGACGAGTTCAAGGAAAGTTTGTCAAACTTGTTTAAGAGTCTTCAACAAAAGTTCTTTGGGTGCGTTCTACTTTAAAGCATGTTTGTGCGGTCTTATATAACTGTTGTTCAGAGCCACTGTATCCAAAAATTTATCCCAGGGGCCACTGTGGACCCCAATGCACGCACAAAACACATCACACCTGTTTCTCATCTGCGTCTGTTTGCTTGATATTTACTCAGCTGCGAGTGCCGTGGGATTCCACTTCCCGAGCGATTCCTCGGGATATAAAGAACCGATGACATAACTCATCCAGTGACGCGGAAAACTCTGCAGCCACGTCAACTGTTACCAGGAGAAGCCCAAGCAGCATCACGTATGTAGGTCACATTAAAAACACATGCAGGCACACGCAGATGGCAGTTTTTAAAGACAGCCCGTCTCACTGCGTGCTTCAGTTGAACGGAGGGGTCTCCTATGGTACGAGGAATATTCGTGTTGACTCATGCTGCTACAGAAAGTAGCCAGATCAGATCAAACAAAACGTTTTTTGTGACCTTAAGCAAAGGCCTGAACTAACTCGTACTACCCAGCTAAAAGGAAACGTTCTCAGAACGTTGGCTAACATCCTCTAAAAGTTCTATAAAGAATGCTTTTAACCTTATATTTCATATATATCAAAACCGTTATCCTTAAGTTGTTAGTGAAACATTACAGATTCAAAAAATATTTAAATGATGTTCGTACAACCAAGCAAAACTTTAATACAATACCTAAAAAACTGGACATTTTGAATGTTCCTCAAACATTAGGGAAACATTCTTACAACCTAAAGCTGCATATTTATTTTTACTGTAGTTGTGTAATGCACTGAATAATTCCATAATTTCATGCTAGTATCCATTTATAAAAATGAGCAGTATGAATATGCTAATGAGGAATTAGAATTCTGTATGTAGGCGGAGTTTGAAAAACGTTGCAAAAACATTATAATAAACTCTAATAAGTTGAACATTATCCTTTTATGTAAACTGAACCCAGCGTATCTCACAGGAATTAGACATGAGATAACAATGTACTCAGCTACAAGTGTGTCAGACACTGATACAATGAGAAGTTATAGACTTACCCAGCGGACCATTTTGTACAACAAAGGTTGTACGAATGTTTCCCTAATGTTTCCATTTCCAAGTTCCCATTGAATAAGAAAAATGTTAAAAATGGTATTCTGAATGTTCTAGGAACGTTCAAAATGTCCATTTTTTTAGACACTGTATTAATTGCATCAGTTAATTATTGCTTGGTTATTAAAACATTATTCAATTTTGTTTTATTCTGTATTGTTTTTAAAACGTTCTACAAACAACTTAAGTATAAAGTTTTGCTACATTATAACATTATAATGTGTTTTTTTCAAATTACTGCAAGAAAGTTTTTTTTATAACCGTAAGATCTTTCAGAAAGTGTCCTGAAAATGTTTCCCGTTTCCTCCTCAGTAAAAACACACTCCTCTACACAGTTCATCACTTATTATATACCGGCATTAAAACAATAAATACAGTAACAGTAACGTACGGTAGGCGGGTCGGCAGGGGTCACTCTGTGTGCTGTCTGTCGAGTGGTTACTGGATACGGAGGACACGCTGGAGCTTCGGACGAACCCAAACGCAGCGAGACGAGCCGGCGGGAGGCGGGAATATCCGGGAGGACGCAGGCCAGACTGAGCTGGTTTCGGCAGGAGCGACTTCGCAGGCATCCCAGCTGCCCCTGGCTTTCTCTGATCTGAGAGTGAGGAAGACTGTGATTAGAACTAAAACTGGAACAGACCGCGAGATTAATCACAAGAGTGATCATGATTTGTTAAACAAATTAATCAATAAAAGACAATAATAATATTATTGATTAACATTCCACCTCTGTTATTGTTTTTCAGACTAGGTCTGATACACATGCCAGCATGGAGGTCAACTCTGCATAATTTACTCCTCATATACCCCTGGGGCAAAACAAGGCGTGGAGAAGTTTACTGCAGGATACAGAATCAAGAGTGTGGCATCTAAGACAAAAATGTGAGAATGTGCCCATTTAAACAGGAAAAGCCGAATGACCTGTAAAATGACCAACCAGTTTTATGTGACATTTGGAGGGGGGTGTGGTTATCTGAAGTAAACAACACTAAAATAAAGTGTGGAAAGGTGTGATAGGATGACATTAATTCTGTGGATATTTTGTAGATATTCTAGCTTGCTTGCAAACAAAACGTTCTGAGATTTGTTGGCAAATATCAACAAATCCCTCAGAAGAGCTCATTGTATCAGTCCAATACCTTCTTCTTTCCGAGTGGACTGTTTAAAAACCTGCCGCTCTTTATTCAGATTGTAACTGGTAATTTCAGTCTGTTCTGTGTGCGGTATACATCAGACAGTCAGTCAATGGACTGTGGGAGGTGTGTGGATGTGTGTGTTGTCTGTGACCTGACAGAGCGAGGTGAGAGAGAGACTGCGGAATTTCACAGCTTCTCTCCAGTGAGAGCTGAGGAACATATAGGTTTGCAGATCATTTATCAGTCACATACACCCCTAAATTACTCTCACAGAGACAGGTGAGCTGTTTCTCTCACTCGTCCTCCACTCAGGAGATAATGACACCATTTGCTAACTAAATGCAAAATGTGCTAAAATTAGGTGTTAGTCTCATAAAGCCTCCATATTTTCTCAAAAAGCAAAACAGGTAATCACCATCCAACAATTATAGGTTGTAAGAATGTTTCCCTAACGTTTCCATTAGTAACCAAAAAGTTAAGCTTTTTTCTTAACTCTGAGGGCGTCTGAAGTATTTGAGGTTCTGTCCTCTGTCTGACCAATGATGCGTTTTGATTGGCTCACTGAAAATGTGTGATGCTGATTGGATGGCATCTACTCTAGTGCTTAACAGGGCTTACGGTCTCCAGCAGGAGAAGAGCATAAGAGATTCTCCAGGTCCTTTCTGTTTGAATAACTCCAGCTAGCAAAACATTAAAGATGGTCATCGAGCACTGAGCTGTGGCTACTTTACCAACAGTTCTGCATGAATAATTACAGTATCAGAGCTTAATTAATGCCCCAGTTATATAGATTAATTGATTTGCTCATCCCAGCGTGCTCATTTTTACACCAGTAAAGGTGACAAAAGATGTTTGCATGTAATTAATGAGAGTTAAGATGAGTATTGAGGCTATTGTCTGTTGTTTCTCTCTCTCTGCTCTCTCACTCTGGGGCTCTGATCAGATGGCTGTATAACTGACACCACGGGGACTGGAGCACTCCAGTGTGGTGATGTTATCAATATTTTAAGAAGCACCAGCAGATTTTGACAGACAGGGAAAGGCAGGAGGCAAAGAGCTAAACAAAAAGATGTGACAGAGGCACGAAAGGTATTTTCTCCACATATGGTAAAATTAGTCAGTAAATGGAAGTTCTTAACCTTCAAAAAAAAAAACCTTAAAAAAAAAAACGAAAACAATCTTTTTATTTTTAAATCCAGTTCAATTATATGTATTTAAACGTCTATTGTTCATATATGAGGTTTGTAATTGCGGCAACTCTGTTACCAAAATGTGAGATGTGTCGGCATAGTTTAACAATTGGGTTTAAAAATAGCTACTTGTTTGCTATTTACTACTTATGCTAGGCTAAGTAGCTTATTAATGGTTCTCACAAGAAAAGTCAAAGGATCTGTGGCTCTAATGCCATGAAGTAAGTCAGGGGACAACAAAGTGTACTGTTTTTGAAGAAATTGCAAATAAAATATAGAGATATGCACACACACACACACACACACACACATCTATCACAGTCACAGGGTGAATTTGGGGAGCTTTGAACTGCCAGACTCCCCCCAGCCTAAGACAGTAATTTGGGGCAGGTGGAGAAAAGCCCCTCCTGCGCCCTTAGATAAACTCCCCATGTCCCCGCGACGCTGTTACTGGAGCAAAGCGCGGCGCATGCTAAATGACAGACCACGCTTTCTCATTTCCTGTCGCGTTCTCAGACATTTATTAGACCGCACTGTCAGCAGAACGCCTGAGAGATTCGTCCTGTATAAACAAACACACACACACACACACACACACACACACACACACACTAGGTTTCTATGCTTTGTGAGGATTTTCCATAGACAGTGACTTTTATAAAGTAAAAACTGCATATTCTGTCCCTTCACCCTCACAAAAACCTTCTTGCATTTTCACATGATCAAAAAAACATTCAGTATGTTTAATAATTAATTTTTACCTTGTGGGCACCGATGGATGGTCCCCACAATGTAGATGTGACTCTGGACCTCCCACCCCACTCCACCCCAAACCCGGGCCATCAAGGTCCCTAATGAACCTGCAGACAGCGTCGCCTGCACGGGAGGGTTGTGAACATTAAAGATAAATGTGATCGTGTGCCACAGCTCTGATTTATTTTTCTCCTGCCCCGTTTCTGCTTCCTCATGACAAGGGGTCATGTGATTAATAAACATTCCGTTCCAGCTGTTGCTCTAAACACAGATTATTTATCTATCACGCCTTCCGTTTGAAATTTATGTATTTATTTGAGTATTTTCTGCTCTTTTTTAAACCTTAAAGCCAGAGGGGAGACATTTCTGCAGCGTGTTTTGGGAGCAAGTAAATGAGGATGAGGAGTAGAGTGTGTGTGTGTGTGTTTGTATGGTAATTTTTAATTATGGATTGTAGCTCAGGAAACCATTGATTTGAGTGTTAAAATGCGTGAATACGTTACTAAAGTTCTTTTATCACAGCCTCACTGGTGCGATGATAAACACTTAACAGAGTTAATGAATAATAAAATGCAAATAAATTGTTCGTCAAACAAACGAAGCTGAAAATACATTACAATCTGCTTCTACACTGAGCTGAATACATAAGACACTCTCCTACACTCCACACACACACAGATGATTTTAATAATCGTCTAAAAACTTACGAAAGCTATCGCAGATTCTCTGCTGCGTGTGCTCTCTCACGTGTTCCTGTAGTTCAGTTGATACAGGTGATGATTTCAATGTTCGTTCAATGTTTAATCCCACAGGATTTACACAAATGGATCAAATCAATGTGTTCTTAAACACACTGTAAGTCACTTCGGATAAAAGTGTCGGCCAAAAGCAAAAATGAAATAAAACAGGCGCAACGTACTTCAAAGCGTTAGACGAAATCTATTCAGATCTTCATCACAGGTGGAATTTAATGGATGCCCAATTGATCGTGTTTAACTAGGTCAACAACTGCCTCGTTTGTGTCTTTTTGATTTCTCCTACAGGGAACTTTAGGTGAGACACCTGAGACCAAGTTCATCCCTAAATAACAAGTAATTGAGTTCTCCATGAAGCCCCCTGAGCTATGAATGAGCAACCTCTGAGGGATACCCGGTATCAGCATTCCTACACCAGCAGTAAAAGCTGGAATTCTCAATTTTGAGCTACGGATACTACGGGTGACCGCGCACAGTCGTGCGCAGATGTTGCCATGACTTAGGGTGTTAATTGCTCTGCACTTCAAAGCATTGCAAACAGTGGCAGATAGCGAGAAATTGTCATCCATATGCATTAATGGAGACGAGACTGCCGTGGTTTTGCAGGGAGATAACAGCAGGCAGATAGACAGATGCCCTCTGGATAAAACATGGCGGACGACAGCAACGCTGGTGGTGGATTTAAGATGAAATAATTCATATCTTCACCTTGCCAGGCAAAGTTGTCGGAAATGAAGTGCGCTTGAGGAACAGTGGGGAATTTTGAAGCTCAAACCGAAACCCCTTATGGCACAAGATGAAATGTGAATTTTATTTATATTCCACTGAAAGCCGGAAGGTAAGTGTATTTTACGCTGACTAGAGGCTGAGATGAGTTTATCTGTAACAATTACAAATCCATAGCTGACGGGCTGAGAAGACTCATATATCGTTCTCATCCTCGCCTGTATTTAAATGTATTCATCTCAAAATACTTCAGAGTCACCACTGCCTGTAGGACGAGGCCTTGGTGAGCCTATCAGTTATAAACTATTTACAAGACTGCATCACAAGTTCTCAAACTGCACCATAGAGGCATGTGAAACACTTAATTCTACTGCTGAGAAACTGTTAAAAAGGAGATAATGAACTCGGACTCATTTTACTATAGTAAAACACTCATCTATTATCATACCTTGAGGTTCTTGAGCAGTTTGAGTGGTTGGATTTACAGCCTGCATCGGTTGGCTGAGGGCCAAGGGTGACTTTGTCAGAGCCATCCTATTTTTGACAGCTGCAGAGGGGGTTCTGTTTACAGCCCCAACACCAAGCTGAGGTCTCAGGCCCCGTGGAGAACGATACAGACTCCCTGTCTCCTGTGCTCCCATTGGGGCTCCTGAAGGCTCCTCCGTTCCAGACACTGGAGACCCAAATGTATCTGGAGATCTGCTGGCCTATTTTAACAAGAAACATTACCACAGAATCAGCTGCAGTAAATAAACTTTACCACAACACTCTCAAATATAACAATTCAAAAATGTAAACTTGGTTAAATCTTTCTTAGTTTCTGTGTCTGTTTTTCTTACCACTGCAGAAGTGGGTTTGATGGAAGACCCATAGAAGCTATCGGCCCTGCCCGTCATTTTGTGGGGCATGGTGCTGCTAGGTGGCTTGATCCCAGACACCATTAGTCCAGGAGAGAAGAACCTGACTTTTTGCATCTCTTGACGATATTTATCATAGAGCAAATTTGAGGCACTCAGCACAGGGGCTTCCCCTTGATCTCCTGATGTTGGTTTGTTTGGAGCTCCACTAAACATTGAGAGTCTAGTAGGTAAGGACGATGCCTCGTAAGTTCCTTCAAGGGACTGAGGTTTCACCTGTGGGGTCTTCCGAATGTACGTAATGATTTTGGGCCGTACACTTTTTGGCTTTGGAGGGCACTTGTCTGGAGGGGAGCTCTTTGTTGGAGACTGTGGAGGAGGTTTCTGGATGTTTGTGTTGATAGTACTTTTAACTGGGGCTCTTAAACCTGAGGTGTACCCCTGTGATGCAGCATAACCCAACTGAGGAGCTCGAGAGGGTAACGTCTTGATGGGCGAGGACGAATATTGTCTTTGAGGTGACCTTGTGATCTTGGGGGAAGGAGGAGTCGATGGTCTGGTTGGACTGCTGTAGGTCCGACGGCTAAAGTGAGTCTTTCTCTCCAAGCTTGCTGGACTCACTGCACGATCTGCTGAGCTCTGTCTCTTCAAGCGTTGGGTCTCTCCAGTGAAGGTCTGATTTGGAGCTGTCTCTGAGCTTATGTTGGGAGACTTAACGTTAAATTCTGCAGTTTGTAGAACTTGTTGATGTGTGTGAGCTGTTTCTGAGGCATGTGAAGGCTGGTGCCTTGCCTGGATGTCTGTGTTGGGATGTCCTGAGGTTTGCCTTTTATCTGTATCAGTAGAAAGAGGACGAACTAGTTGCCTACAAGAAGGCAGAACTCTCACTGTACCTTTTGTCAGTTCAGAAGTTCTTTTTTCCTGGTTCTGATCTGCATCTGTGGTGAGTTTTTGCACTTTTACTCCACCATGTGAAGGATACCCCACACTTATAGGAGTGATTAGCTTACTTCTGTCACATTGTGGTTCCTGAGGCAGTGTGGTGGAGTTATGGTTTTGGTCCAAATCCCTGGGAGGCTCCTTGTGGAAGTAGGACTCAATGGTGGCTTGTTGCTGGTTCCTGCCTTTGCTTGAGGTAGACTTGGTGGACTGGGAAGAGAGAGGCTGTGTGCGGCCTGCACTGTCCAGGGCGCTGGCTAAACTTCCACTGAGGCTGGTAACTGCAGAAAGAGAAGAAGAAAAGACATTGCTTTCAGAACCGCTCCTGGCCTCCCTCAGGGTCCTGTTTTGGCCAGAACGAGAGCTAGAGGTCCTGAGGTCAAGGGGTTGACTGTTCTCATGTGCACCTCCATCCACACTGTGATTCTCGTTATGGTCTTTCCAAGCAGATCCAACGGCAGAACTTATGCTTGTAGATGTTGATGTTCTGTCACAAAGGTTCTTTGCTAACTTCCTGTTTCTCTCACTAGGATTCCCATGTTCTTTATTTACAATTAATGCTTCCAGCTCTTGACACTCCAGCAGTTCAAACTCTTCTAGCTCAGGGTCTTCACTCCGAGCATGTGTTCCCCAAATAATGATCCTCTCCTTGGCTTCAGAGTGAGACATGCGGGAGGGTTGTGGGCTGTTGTGCTGTCTGTCTTCTGAATATGTTTCTTCTTTGGATATTTGGTTAGCATTAGCATCTCCCACAGGCCGGTCACTGTTCTTCAGGTCCTCCTGTTGGTAGTCTTCACCGCTTCGTATCCCTCCTGGAACACTCATGTTGTATCAGCCCGTGCTTCCGTATCAAAACGTCCACGGAAGCGCTGGATCCATCAAAGGTCTTGTTTCTTGCTTGTTTTTAATAGGCCTTCAAAGTTCTGGGTTCAGATGGAGTCGCAACCTCATCTCAAAGCACTGTGTTGTTTTTGTCGCTTCTTCACCGCGAGGACCTTGAGATGCCTTGATTATTCACCTGATGCCGACCCTGCACAGAAGAAGAAGAAAACAAGTCAGCAGTGCACAGACAGGTTCGGCAAAATGTCTCCCAAAAATCCCAGATGGATAACTTCATTTACATCACAACATTTACAAGATATGCACTTATGTAAATGAGGATTTTGAGGAAAAAATGCACAACTACCAACACAATGCAAAACGTCATTCCTGTTTAATTTGATCTAAAATACGAAATAAGATTCCAGCAGCTGCATAATTCTGTTGAATTCAATGAATATAAAACAGCTTAAGGGCATGTCGCACGCTCTGTAAACAGAGTAAAATGGTGCGTACATTAAGACTTGACTAAACCATGTAACAGAATGAAGAAAACTGCAAACGCTGGTGAAAACAAAACAAAATAAAGCATTGTATATTTAATGTAATTTTCACCCGGAATTAAAGGCAGCACAGCAAAATAAATGACTTTTTCCTCTTAAAATCCCAAACTAAAGCTCCAGTCAAGATTGAATTTATCTAATTACCTAATATAGTATACTATATATATATATATATATATATACACACAGAGAGAGTTTATATAGAATACTCTTATTCTAATTACTTGTAATTTTGCAAAGTACCTTTGAAATAATAATGAGTATTTATCTCAAGCGGTAAAATGCCTTCGCTGTCATATAGCACCAGTATGACATCAGATTAACATGATCTGTGGGTGGTACATAAGGAACTGTAATGTTTTCTACACATTGGAAATGTATAAGCCAACGTAATGAACAAAAAGTCTAGGGCGAGGGAGACGAGATAGCTTTAGCATTTCTGAGACGTCTTTGGCTGACTCTTTTAAAGGCAGATGGCGGTTTCCCCTCCTTTCTGGTAATTAATTTTTCAAATCTCCATTGGTGAGAATTATGTACGGCCAAATCAGGAAACCAATTTGCATAAAGACTGATGCGCCGGTTAGTCGAGGTGAGATGAGCTGTGTGCTGGAATCTCCCTGTGCAGAATAAATGACAGAAAAACTAAAACAATTCTATAAAATAAACATTGAAACAAACAACAGCTTCCTGATTATTCTTATTATGACTTACATTAGGAAACTGAGAGCCAGTTGTGTTCTGCTACACAGAACGGGTCCGAATCAGAGAGAACAAAGCAAGGTCAGTTTGACATATTCCCAGTGTAAAACATGGGGGGTTGAGGTCCCTCCATGTGCAAACTGGAAGAGGGTGTTCCCAGCTAACAGTTTATGTTTGTAAGAACGCTTCCTTAACGCTTCTATTAGTTACAAAAAATCGTAGCCAACGTTCTGGGAACGTTCCCTGTTAGCTGAGTCGTTACCGTACACATTGACTCTAATGATTTTTGCTTCTGCTGATTCGACTCAATTTATGATGGATTAGTTAACAGGAAGTAGTAAACCAGACGACAGCTTATGGATCCACCAGTGACCACTAAATCACCTAAACCATCAGTCCTAAGGTGTGAGTGTCAGGAAATCAGGAAGGGGTGCAACAGAGAAACCCACATGATCCATATCACAGCCTGTTAAATTGGCAACAATCCGTAAACGAACATATTGACGCCACGGCAACAGACTGTTATATAGTTCCACCCACAATACTGCAGACTGATGAAGCGTTCAAATGAGCCACCCACACTCTCACGGACAAATTAAGACTGATATCAAGGTACACCGCACAGACCCAATCATATAACTGTACTAATGTACATAAATGTGAGCGTTATTGACACAAAATATCAACGGGGAGTTAATCTCGAACCCTGGGACACACAATTAAGCGTTTATCACAGAGATACCAGTGTTCCGATTGGCTTGCGTGGCAATCTGGACAAATCCTGTTGCTATAACGACAGCCGACGCGTGTCTTCAGAGTGTTTTGAAACACAAACAGATCAAAGTTTAAAGCTGCTCGGTTTTTCTCTCCTGCATTTTGTTGAAAGTTAAAATTGATATTCATATACTATAATTTTAAAATGCTATTCTGTTCTAATCTATACAGATTAAATAATGATAAATTGACACAGTTTACTTCATAGTGTTTTTGTCTGTGTACACACAAAAAACTACCACCCTGTTTTTTACCACAGTACATGAATCTGGAATCATGGTATATAATGAAGTACTAATTTCCAATTAAGTACAGAACACTATCTTTGCGTACATCCATATATCACAAATTTGGGTCGACACACCCTGGCAGATGAAGTGAACGCCTCTGGTTGTCTTTCTAACACACTGACTGTATAGAAGGACCGGGTCAACAGAGAGCTGTACCCTGAGACTCTGTTCTGGTTAAACACACTCTGCCTCCGAGCTTTCTCTCCTACAAAACGTTCAAGCGCTTCACGTGGAGCTAACCTGCAGCGAGTTTCCTGAAACAAACCACACACAACATCGTTTCCACGAGCAGGACGTATTCCTGGAACAACTCTTCCAGTCACAGCCCGGAGCTCAGCAGCAACACTGAAGCTTGCACTATAACAGTCATGTGTGCAATCCAATAAGACACAACAGCACAAGAAATCACAGGTTTCAGTGTATTTCTAACAGGTCAAATTGCAGGACTGAAACTGTTGTTTCTAAAGTTCACTGGGCTAATTTACGTTTTGTTGGATTTTTTGTTGTAATTTACTAAAAGAGCACTTGAAACCTCATGTTTTGACATTATTTGTTGCTATGACAACATCAAAACAGGTCTACATGTGGCTTTGTTGTTGAAAAACCAATATTTAATCACAATGTTTTTCATTTCACCTCTGTTAACCGTTGACGGTTTCCAAACCACACTATTATAGAATTGAGGTGCATATATTCAAATGTCTCTTATCTAATCAGAGTTTTGAGATGGAACTATCCATTTTATAAAGCAATGTAAACAAAACCACCGACAGAAATATATCAGATTCATACAGCTTGACGCTGGAATGAAGGGCATGTGGTGGAAGCTGCTAAATCAAGGCGTGACATGACTCCGCCCCCTGGAACTCCCACCTCTGCCTGTATTGTCAGGTCCGATTAGCGTGTTGTTGATCTCGCTAATTGGCTAGCACAACACGTTTGATCAGTGCGTATGTGCGAAGGTGTGAATTCGTGTTGAGCAAATAAATGAAGCCAACATTCAGAGATCAATCTGTAAGCAAGAAGACCAAAGAAAAACAAGCCATCATAAACGTCCTGCTATTGTGTGCAAGTCCTGCCTGTTCATTAACCATCTACATAAACACCCCCACCAACGTTTTTAAAATGTTCCTCTAACAACTTAAGAGTAACGTTTTGATATATATATATATATATATATATGGCGTTATGGGTTCTTTGTATCTCTGCTGTGGCCATCTGAACTGACAGCTGAGGAAGGTTCTTCAGACAGGCAGGTCTGCTGTGTGCTTCAGACAGTTCAGGAGACCAGCGGCTGTTTCTCCAGCCTCCTCTGGAGATAATTAACCCTGCCCTAAAATAGCGCACATGACTTTACAGCCTCAGCGGGAAGACACTGGGTCTTTCTCTCGTCAACATTTATTCAGCATCACTTGGAGCAAGAATTATCACAAGAAATATGATAAAAGATGGTGAATTTATTTTACCACAGCCTTCTCACAGCCTATAGCTCTATGAAATGAAAACAAATGCAAAAACAATTCACCTTATACTAATACATATGACTCCAGTTAGACAGTTAAACTGTTAGATTTAGCGAGTTAGCGTTTGAGAAAAAAAACTATGTAACAAATCTGCACCAAAACAGAACCGCAGAATTAGTTTTTTTTATATTATATATATATATATATATATATATATATGTATGTTATTCTTAAGTTGTCAGGGGAACTTTCTTATAACCAAGCAATAACATTAATACAACATCAAAAAACTGGACGTTTTGAACATTCCTAGAACATTCAAAATATTTTTTTAAACATTTTGTTACTTAACAGTAACGTTAGGGAAATGTTAGGGAAACTTACAACCTAAAATTGTTTCTGGGATATTAAGCTGGGATATTTTTGCTGTCCCTTGGTCGTGATGGGAGTGATCGGGGTGGGCCTGAGGGGCGGAACCGAGTGGTGGATCAAGCTAAATTCAGCGAGACTAATGGTTCTTGAAAGCCCTTCTTTTCCTGTCATGGATGGAGGATATTTGTGCCGATCAAAGTCCAGAGCAAAACCGGAAGACCACAGAACCACAGAAAGAAGCCTGAGAGAGAGACAATGATGATGAAAACTGTCTAGAATAAAATGAGGTGAAGAAGTTAAATGAAAGTTTGAAAATTTACATAAACCGAAATGCAACCGGGCACCTCAGAGCAGCTAACTGGACTAACTTCCCAGCTAACAGAGAATGTTCTCAGAATGTTGGCTAACATTCCCTAGAAGTTCTCTCAAAGTTTTAAAAAACGTTCTTGTAGTAATGTAAGTAGGTCTAATATAATGTTGTATAACACATCAAAAACATTATATAGTTGTTATCTGAATGTTTTGAAGGTGAAGGTGAATGAATAAAGGTTACAGACTTTAAAAAGTTTGAATAATGTTCTTATAACCAAGCAATAACCCTCAAAATAACTGAACAGAAACACATTAAGGAAACATTCTCGCAACCTACAATTGTGAACTGAGTTTCTGGCAATGTGAGATCATTTTTAGCAGCCAGATAATGATTTTTATCCTCAAATCTGCCTCACACCTCATGATTCTGTCATGAGGAATCCAATTTTCTTGATCTTAGGAGGAAAAACACAAACACTGCGCTGTACAATTATACTGTTGCATAACAGCACATACTGTATATGTCGTAGAGTTTTCTATTGAAAACTGAGCGGGTTTTGCAGAGTGTTTTCTGTCAAAGAATGAAGCAGTTGTAACTATATAAGACCAACAGTAAAGTAAAGAGTTAAGTATGCTAGAAAATGTTAAGAAATGCTAAAAATATAATCTATGATCTCTGTATGATCACATCGTACATCATACGCTCCTTTATGAAGCAAGTGTACCATAAATAACCACAGAGGCACAATGTATAGGACTAAATATATACTGTACGCAGCATTTTTAACAGCCAAGCAAAAATTCCACATGACCTAAAACCGAGCTAAAACCGACGAGCAATTCACAAATTTACAGCAGTACTGAAAAACCCTCACGCAGAAGCCCAGGAGAGCACACTTATGGAAAATTCATGTCCTTGATGTATCAGCAGCTAAACACGGTTCAAACACTTCCACTGAACGACACGCAAGATGCCTCTTTACTGCGGTCCAGTGTGCTGTCGTTTGTCTGTCAAAATTCTCTCACTCCCCGCTGGGACGAGGTTTGACAGTTGCCTCAAAACATTGAGACAAGCAAGCGAGGTTGTGAATCATGTTTTGACTAACAGGGCTTCGTTCCGGATACAAAATGGAGGGAAATCTGCCCCAAATCATGTAGCAATCAACAGACTCAAAATCACAGACACTGATTTACTTGTCTCACAGTAATATTTCCATTGGAGAAACATGTACTTTCATAGCGTGGTCTATTATGTAGGTTAAATTGGTCTGTTAAAGGGTGCTGACTAAATGAATCACCTTGTTTCTCATTGGTGACTGACTACAGAAAATTCAGGGCTACAAATACACTGTTAGGAAGCAGAAGGGATGCTCAATAAACAAACACCATACTATCATCATATTGATTCCCAAATTTAGCTATATTACTTCCTACAGGAAAAAAAATCACTTATCCTGCAGCTCATATATAATACACTATAAATGGCTGCTTATAATGCAGCTATAATAACGCCTAGAGCTGCATGGAAAATCTCGGGAGAAAGTTCCACAGATTAATGCCAGATTGGAAAACCTGCCCTTCATTAAAGGAATATTATTCTTAAATATTTTGCCCTAAATCGTCTTACTGTTTAAGTTATCAACAGACTACCAATAGATCAAAATGTTGCTATAGAACAAATGATTCGGTGATTCAAACAGTGACTTGATGAAGAGGTCACAGTCGCGCTGCATTCGAAATCTGTTCGAAATCTGTTTTATAAAATGCTTTTTCTAAAAAGCTTTATAATATATAAAAATATGATCATATACACAGGCAGGTAAAATGTACAGTTTCATTATTACAAATGAAATAACTGCATTCACAGAAATCTGTTTGCGCATTTGAATGTGTATCAAAACCAAACGTGGAAACTGCATCTGAATTCTGTCGCCCAGACGCTGATGATGAACACAGAGCGCATGAGAGATAATTGAAGGTCTTGTAACAGAGCAGGATAAATATTTGCATGCAGTTTGCTGACTAAAGGATCCAACTCAACCGTATTGACTGCCAGGAGAGCCATCTGCCACACAGAAATATTTCCTGGAATGTTTAGGCCAGTGTGCGGGGCGAGAGACCTAGAAACGGACAGATAAAAGGTGAGTGAGAGAGCAAGAGAGAGAGAAAGAGATGGAGTTAGATGAGAGAGAGAGAGTTATAGAGTGAGAACATAACAGCTGAATTAAGCATATGGGAATAAAAAAAGTGTGTCATAAGAAATCATATGGTGTTAACAAGGGTGAGAAAATGAGATAAATATATAGACAATGAGAATATAGACAGAGAGAGAGAGAGAGAGAGAGAGAGAGATGTGGGAGTTTGCTGGTGCAGACAAGAAGCTTAGCATGAACACACCTCCCTCACTTTAAAGCTGAGCTAATACATGCTAATACATGAGCTAATACATGCTCACAGCGTTTATCACATCTAACCCTCACCGTTCCTTCATCTGTTTGGGTAAAATAAATCAAATTAAAGTAACTAATACTGTACCAAAAACACCAAGTATCAATTTTCAGTGACACCAAAGTTATTGTAAGTAGTCAGAAGACAAGACATCAGTCACTCATAACATATAAGTCATTTAGGTTTGAACGTTATCTTGAAGTGTTCTTACGCAAGTGTGTTTTTATATTGCGTGTGTGTGTGTGCGTGTGTGTGTCTCATGGGCTGTGACCTCCTCAAGGAGAGATGTTTGTTTAGTGCTTGAGAGATGCCAGACCAGCGCAACGGAAAGTTACCAGAGAGACCGTCTTATACCATATCCTTCCAACCAATCGAAACACACACAACCTGAAAATCACGCAATAACAACGGGACAACAACAGTAACCATGGTAACCATAACGACACCAAAATGCCATAGTTACTACAGTAAAATTAAAAAAAAAATCCATCACATACTGTAAGACGTTACACTATTTACTTAAGACGTCTTACACTGTGTGACATCCCATAATAATGTCTTGTGGTTCAATAACAATAACCGCACTGTATTTGGGTCTCTTAGATCGGAGAATTACTTTTGTTACACGGGGGATGTTGAGAAGAATACCAGACAATAAGATTACCTGGCAGCGCAGTCATTATGAAAATCATTCTTGGGAAACTACAGGTCTAGTCCCGTTGCCATGACAACCCCGTCTCACAGACTCTCCTTGTTGGAGAAATCCTCCTTATTATGTGTGTATGTGTGTGTGTGTAAAAGTGAGGTAGTGGTGGGCAGAGGTAACCTGCCATTCATGTGCCTTACAGATCTGCCCCACACATTACCAACCTGCTCATCATTTGTAAGACAGTTTACAGATGGGGACGACCCATAAATAGAGCTAAAGGTGACACTCGCTGTTGTTCTTTATCCTGTGCCAATTTACCGGCCAACCAGAGAGTCACGGTTAATGTGCCCAAATTCAAAATTCTTTCTGTTTTAAAAATGAGAGATGATATCTGAAGACTTTCCAAGACTGACTAGATTTGCAGATTCTCTGGCAGTAATAAACATCTGATAAGCTTCTTGTATAATGTTTTCATATATGTTATGCTTATCTTAAAATCATAATTTATAATCAATTTTATGCTACACTGTCCCTGACAAGCGAAGGCACAAGGCGTAAGCATATCTGAGCGAACTGTCGCCCAGCATCAGATCCGTTGAATAATACTCAGTCATTGTGCCTTTATCTGTGTTTGGCATTTGATAAATGACTGCCCCCAGAGCAAATGACAGCATAACGCAGCAGCAGCCGGCAGACCAGAGGCAACACTGAGAGACAGAGATGAAGTGTGTAGAGCTGAGGAGACAGACGCATGGCTGCGTGCAGCGTTCAAGTTGTCGCAGTCAAACGTGTCGATGGACAGCAGAGACAGTGACAACTTATCTACAATAAACACTCCTAAACAACAGCACTGAGCAGAGATATGTGGTCGTTTTGTTTGTTTCGTTATTCTTTTTTTGATGTACAAGTAAAATGACCTTTTGCTTCCTGAAAGGGACAGTTCACCCAAAAATCCATCATTTACTCGCCCTCATGTCATTCCAAACCTGTATTGCATTTATCTTCTGTGGAACACAAAAGAAGATATTTTGAGAAATGTCTCGGTGGTTTTGTGTCCATACAATGGAAGTCAATGGATGCCACCATTGTTTGGTTACCAACATACTTCCAAATATCTTCTTTTGTGTTCCTCAGAAGCAAAAAGTCCCACAGTTTGGAATGACATGAGGGTGAGTAAATGATGAATTATTGTGAATTGTTCCTTTAAAGGAGACGTCCACCAAAAAATGAAAATTTCACAAGAGACAAAAAAACGCACTTTCGTTGTACAGCAAAAGATCTGGTTGGAACAGCATGGGGTAAATGACAAATTATTAACGGTAATGATGTCAAAACCAACAATGACAGAATTTTCATTTGAGGTTAACAATTCCCTTAAAATGATGAGGACTAAGGAGAGAGGAAGAGGAGAAATCAACAAAGAGGATTAATGAAAAAAATCAGAAAGCCACTTAACAGTGTGTGAGTCAGCTCTGTTCATCCCGCAGCCTCCGAGGAGAACAGAGTTTGGGGCGGGAGATTGAATTAGGGGCTAGAGAGGAAAGAATCGAGATCTCTCAATGTTCTCCAACCAAATTACTCTGCCCAAAAAAAGCGTCTTTCCACAGGAACCAGCGTGTGGGATGAAGGGGGCTTATTCTCGCTTGGATAGAGAAAGCTGCTGGGCCAACAATAACAGATCAGTTCCAAATCCTGACCTACAGAGTCAAGCCCTGCTGTGCCTACCCATAATGCCATGCTCTCTAAATTACATCTACTAAACACACACACACATACACACACACACACACACACAGTGTGCCAAAACAGCACAGCTCATCAACCACACACAAAAGAATAACATTAGTAAACAAATCAACCTTCTAATTATTAAAACGTTTCTGAGCATCGCCTCTTCTTAATAGCATTTACATGTTAACTTTATCAAACACTGGTGTAATACAGAAGATCAGGTTATGACTGGTTAGCATCAGACCAGGGAAACATTCCTATAACCTAAAATTGTTAGCTAGGTAATCACCTAGAAACCAGCTGCCATGTTTCCCAGCGTGCTCAGCAGTGATGCTGTTCATATGTGTTATGTCAGGATTTCTGGTGAAGGGTCAGTGTGTTTTGGAGATGCAGCGAGAGGTCAGAGACAGAGAATCAGGGGAACTGAGCTAAATGCAGCTTCAGCACCTGCAGTGCGGCTGGACCGACTCATTGATCTGAGATGAAGGCTACAGGCTCCGTGTTCAAGCCCCAGTGTTTCCTGCCTGATTCTCCCAGGAGAACAGATGACCGTGTTGCTGCTGTTACTCTTAACACATGGAAACGAGAACAGAATTTGCTTCGGGCATGAGACGCATCTTATCCCAGTGGTGCTAATGTCTAAATTAGCTCAGAAGGAGTATATATACATATAGGCACTAATTTACAAGGTTTTCAGAATGCTTCACAGTTCACCCGAAAATGAAAAAAAAGGAATGTTCAAATTCAAACTCGTATGTTATTTTTCTGTGAAACAAATAAGTGTTTTTATGTTTAAAAAATGTATTTATATTTTCAATAAAACAACAGTTCATGGGCTGTCAAGCTTCCAAAAAGACAAATAAATGTAAAAGTAATTGTATTACACAAACTGAGGGCGAGTAAATAATAAACTATTAAACTAACAGTGAACTATGCTTTAAAAGCATTAACGTTTATGGCTAAACTGCTGAGTGTTAGTTGCCACTGATATAAAAACAATCGCTTGTGATTTCCAAGCTGTGGCTTATTGGTTAGCACGTGCACATTGCACTACGGAGCTCCTGTGGGAGATTGTGGTTCAAATCCAGCTCGCGTTGCATCCAATCTCACTCCTCACCAAAACTTTCCTGTCTGGCGTTTTGTTCCTCGCTGACAATGAGAAAGAAATAAAACACACAGGTGGGACTTCAAAGTGCAGAAAAGCCCTCGGGCACACAAGAATCTGATTCACGCTTTATACCCACTCAAATCTCTGCAGGTATTTCCAAAACAGAGAATCACAACACACACCGCACTCCTCATTAGCCTCTTATGTTCCCAGTTTCGGGAAACTGTCAAACTGCAGTGGCCGGGAAAAAACAAAAACATCCCTGCCGGTGTTCCTAACAAGATTTCCCTCGTCATATTCTAAATGAATCCCTCCCGCCGAGAGCTGCGCGGGATCGGCCCACTTCACCCCTGCCACCAAATCCGTCTTAATTGTGTCACACGTAAATCTGTTTGTCAGACGCATAATCTGCCGTCCATTCATCAGCAGGTCAGGAAAACAGACCGTTATTACTCCTTGAGTCTGAAATAAGATTTCAGCCCGATAAACAGATTCACGGGCGGAGAAAGCCGAGAATAATGAGGAGATACGCAGAAGAGTTACACAACTCCGTTCACCCCCGCCGAAACCTGATTGGTTGTTTGACACCAACGCTGTCCTAATGACATGTGTTCTGACAGCAGCGATCTGTACGGGGCAGGAGGAATGAGATTTTAATAAAGTGCAGGAATAGAAAGTTCATATAAATTTGTCAGTCACGCTTCTTAAAGGTATTTAAAATTACTTGCACTGCTTTTCTGACATGTTATGCAGAATTTTGTTTCTCCTGCATGATGTGTTTATATAGGGCATGTTTACGTTTCGGCACTGAGGCAATTGCCAACAGAACGCCTGCAGACACAGATACATACTGTCACACACACACACACGCTGTCTCACACACATACACACACACTTGGTGTGACTGACATTTGACACAGGAAACAGGAAGGCAAACACACACACACTTCTTCAGCCAGAAATAAAAAGACTGACCCCTCACCACCACAATTACCTCCTTCACACCTCATAGCGAGAAAATGACACGTACACTGAGATGCACAACACCTCCCTCTCTCTCACCCCCCCCTCTCTCTCACACACACACACCCTCTCTCTCTCTTTCTCTCTCACTTTCATACACAGAACCACACACACAAACTAGCATGACACATTCACATAAATATATTCTGTCCCTCTATTTTCTCTGTGGCCTCAGCATTCAACAGCAGTCATGAGGCAATACTGACACACACACACACACATCTCACACACCCACTGTATAACATACTGTATAACAGCTCTAACCTCACATATCACTGTTTTCAAATAAACTTTGTGTTAAACTCTTTACAAAATATTCCCACAGTTTCAACGGCACAATACTTTGGCATAATCTGTAAGACATTTACAGTTGGAAGAGAAGCTAATCTTGTACATATTTACATTTACGCATTTGTCAGATGCTTTTATCCAAAGCGGCTTGCAATTCACTCAAGTTGTACATTTTGTCATGTGCTTTTTGGGCATCGAACCCATGACCTTTGCGTTGCTAGCGCAATGCTCTACCGACTGAGCTACAGGAACGTAGCTACAGTAGATACGTAAAATTCGACAATATGAAAACCACATCACATCATTTAGAGAACAGACATCATAGTATATACAGTAAATATTTTATTTGAAATAATAAACCTAAGTTTATTATAATAAACTTATAATAAGTAAAATAACCTTCCATGAATATTAGGAAAGCTTTTCGTGTATGTCATGTGACACTTTTGTTAAAGCCATTTTAGTCAGATTTGAGATCATTTTAATGGATTAAAAATAAATCATTCGCTCATGTTGTTTTAAACGAACCCCTCTCCCCCTCCTAAAAAAACAATATAGCAGTAACTACTCCTGCAGAGTCCATGCAAGACAGGGGCTGCCTGCACACAACAGCATTTTCATAAGAAACGGAACAAAGAAAGATTCGAACCCTCCCCCAACACTCTCTCTGCCTCTCGTTCCCCCTCATTCTACGCCAACACCTAAACCGATTCGTGCAGGAAAGCAGACGCATTTTACGACCCTGACTGCAGCGAGACTCGTTCACTCACGGGGCGAGCGAGGGCAGCTCTTTGTCTAGACTCTGCTTATAGACTACCATACACACACACACACACACACGCACACAGAAGCATGCGGTTTTATCTTTCCCTCCCTCAGTGGGTGACTACATCTGCACACCTCCCCATGTGTGTGCTGTATCTTTGTCCCAATGCAGGAATTCTCTGTTCTAACATGCACACACACGCACGCACACACACACACACACACCTGTCATTCAAGGTCCCCTGATCACATGCTGCATTGCAACACAGCATCAGACATCATCAGACGCCTATACATCAGACACCACGAGACCTCTATACAAAGAAAGAGATTCTATACTGTGAAATCCAGTCCTGATCCACTATATTCTGTTAACAAGCTGGGCAACTAAATTCAAATATTACATTCTTTACTAAACCAGAGTTTGTTTAAAACATGCTGTTATTTAGTCAATGAATTTATATAACTTATCATGAGGAACAGGAAAAAATGTGGAAACGTATTTTGTAGAATAACTGTTAACTCTTTACAATAAGATTGCTTAGGTTAACATTAGTCAATTTATTAGTTAATATAAACTAACTCTGGACCATGTGTTTGCAGCATTAATTAACCTTTAAAATGATCACAAGAATCAGATTCAATATTCACATGAATCAGAACCCCATTACAGAGTGTTGAATATCAATTTAAATTGACGACTGTATATAAATCCTTGCAGGACTATTTGAAACAGAATTCACCAAACAAAGGTCTGTGACTCTGTGACCGTCCGGGGAGACGGAGTGGAGTCC